>PVIJ01011511.1:0-54314 GCA_004024925.1 Scalopus aquaticus
GGTGGGGTCTGGGGTGTGCTCACAGCCTGAGTCACCTGCACCGTTGTAAAGAAAGGGAGTGAAGAGTTCACTACCATGATGACAAGCCTTTCGTCTTGTAAAAATTTTTTGCCATCAAAAAATAAGTGACTTCCCTTCACAAGCTCCTCTCTTAATTGCCACGCATCCACTACCATTTTCATTCGTGTAAGTCTTGATTTGCCTCTTTAACACAATCTGCAGCTTTAATTCTGTTTTCTATGTTAGTCTTGCTTTTAAAATTGGACATCTTTATTGGATATCTTCATTATCCAGATGGAAAATCGTCATCTCCTGAAATTTGTTTTACATACTGTTTCCTATTTCCCTCTTTAAAAGGATTCCTCCTTGCAATTTTGGATTGTAAATTGAGCAATATTTTCTCATTGTTTTCTATTTTGTCTTGCTGTGAAGGACCCAAAAACCAAGGGTTTTGTTTTGTTTTGTTTTTAAATAACTCTACAAACCAAAACAGGGTCAAGATTTTCCAGGCAATAAAACTACTATTGTTTGTAGCCCGTCTGTTAAAATGTATTTTTAGCTTTTTTCCCCTCACTTTTCCTCTCCCATTCCTTTCCCCTCTGCAGTCGTCTTTCTCATTTTAAGAACTTAAAGGCTCTTTACTTTAACTCTGGGTCTCAGTTGACTTAAGTTCTACTATAAGGTTGAAGGGAACCCTTGATCCTTGACCAGAGTGTGCTGGCACCAGTGGTGAAGCCAGGTTCCTTTACACGCATCTCAGGGTACAGTAGGTTTCCAGTAAATATTTTTTAAGTGAACAAGCATGTCTTAAAGGACTGGGCAGATCACCAAGGTAAAAAAAAAAAAAATTCTGGTGAGGTTGTAGCTAGAGACATAAACCTCAAGGATTTGAGCAATAAGGAGTGAGATGTTTTGACACTCCATAAATATTTCTTAAATGAATATACGAAAGATTTAAAGGAGAGAACAAATAGCTGTTGTCATAGGTGGTTAGATATTTCCTTCTCTGAGGGAAAGGGGATAAATTTAAATGTTATTTCAGTGTAAACTTTAAGGTTTAGTTTCTAAATTCATGTTTGTTTATATGTGTTTCCCTGTAAGCATTCTGTTTGATATACCTTTTTAATAATTTTCAAGTTGATTCATGTAACAGTTACCTTCAGCTTGACCATATATCTTGAGCTATAACTTTAAGTGTTATAGTTCATTCTATTTTTTTGTTGGACAAGAAAGAATTTACACATGTGCATACATACACACAGACATTGGGGAATTTTTTCTTGAAAATCATAATGTACATCATCATAATTTGAGCTTTTTTCTTGCAAAGAATATATATTCTTAAGTATAATAATGAAAACGCTTTTCTTTTTAACGTGCACACAGGAAACCTCGGCCTGTCTCCCAGTTGGTTGCACAGCAAGTTACTCAGCAGTTTGTGCCCCCTACACAGTCAAAGAAAGAGAAAAAAGATAAAGTAGAAAAAGAAAAAAGTGAAAAGGAAACAACTAGCAAAAAGAACAGTCACAAGAAAACCAGGTAAATTTGAAGAGTGTTTTTATGACCATTTATTTAACATACTCTCTTTTAACATCAATAGGGTTTTATTTTTAGTAAATATTTAACATACAGTTTAATCAAAATGGCCACAAGTCCAGGCAGAACAGGCTGTGATGCTGTTACCTGCACACAAGGTGGAGCGACAGCCTGTGAACTCATCGTCAGCTGGCATGCAGTGCTTCGTAGTTGTTCCGAAACACTTATTTTAATGTAATTGATAAGCTTCCTGTAAAATTATTATGAACCTGTAAAAGCACAAAGAGATCATTACTTCCAGAGTATCATAGTTTGTTGTTATAATGAAGATTCACAGATGATCAATTTGTTAATCATTTGAGACAATTATGTTTTTGTGTAGCCAATTACACATGAATCTAGAGCTCTAAGCATCAAGGTTTTCATTCTATTTTTACCTAATTTATAATTTGCTCTATGCGCAGAACGTTGGTAGAGAGAAAAACTAGCTTGAAATTTCATCATGAGCCTCTGTAGTGGCCTCGGGGTTAAGGCTTAGCGCTGTCACCACCATGGCCTAACTTAAGTTAGTCCCTGGCCAGGAGCTGACCCACGTAGGGCGCAGCAGACCTCTCCTGTCTCACCTGCTGCTTCCTTCAGCAGTGGATTTCAGTCCATCCACCTTTTCTGCACCCCACTCTGTCTCTGGTGAGTCCTCTCACCCCCTGCACCTCTGGCCTGTTCTGACCCAGTTCTTAGATGCATAAATAAAAATAAATCTTTTTAAAAAATAAATAAAAAATAAAGTTTCATCATCTGTTGTCTATAGGCCCAGATTGAAAAACGTGGATCGGAGTAGCGCCCAGCACCTGGAAGTCACCGTTGGGGATCTGACAGTCATTATTACAGACTTTAAGGAGAAAACGAAGTCGCCGCCAGCGTCCAGTGCGGCGTCTGCAGATCAGCACAGCCAGAGCGGCTCCAGCTCTGACAACACAGAGCGGGGCGTGTCCAGGTCGTCCTCACCCAGGGGAGAAGCATCTTTGAATGGAGAATCGCATTAAAGTCTATTTTCTCCGACTTCTTAGCCACTTCTGTCAGACCATGCAAATACACAGATTATGCCAAGAAGTACCACATTTTCATGACAAGCGTACTCATGCACAATCCATAATTTGAGTCTTACATAAGATAGAATTTGTTCGGGTTTTGTTAGATTCCATCGCAATCTATGCCTCCCAAACATTTCCAGAAATTCTGGTCTCCACAGTTAAAGGTGCCATGAAAATGTGGTTGGATTATTCATTACGCAGTGTTACTGGTAAGTCTATTTTCACTTTTAGTTTAGTGAATTCTAGCACCTAATTCTTGAATTCTCTACTATTGGCATGTAATGAATTTAAATTTTTATAACATAGTGCAAGCTGCCTAAATATGTATTATTTGAGAATCGTGAAACAAATAGTTATATGTATACAAGTCAAAGATCAATTTAATCAACTCTGGCTGCAACAGGATTTCTTAATGGTTATCTTCTTAAATACACCTGCTGGTACTTGGTGTGGTTAAATAGGAAAATTGTTATTAAATAAAGAATTTAATAAACCGTTGCCAATGTTTTTGACACATTTTACTAAATTATTGTTCCTGAATTATGTTTCTGGTCTTACCTGGTTTTTCTGTTTGTTTGTTATTGCTTATCTTTCAAAACATTCATTTAATGTAATGTTTACTAGCAAACTAGTAAACAATAAAGCATTGATTATTTAGCTTTATAATTTAGGTTTAGTGTTGTTGTCATTGAACACTGGTGTATTCTGTATTATATGAAACATAAAAATTCAAATTATAAGCATTTGGCAAAAGCAAGAAAAAAGAAACCTGCCATATTTTAAAAGCTGCAATTTTGGTAAAGCTTTAACTTAATAATAGTTTTATCACTGTTCCCTTGCCCCAAACTGATCCAGGGTCATAGAAGTATGAATCTATTCAGTACAGAAAATGGAAACCATTGTACAGAACTGGAAAATAACTCATCTTAAATCAGTTCTGTTGGCATGTTATTAAATAAAACAATTCTTATGAAAATCATAGTGCCCTATTTTCAGACACAACTACCAGTTTAAGCATTTATCAATATCCTGAAATAAAAGAAGTATTTACAGCCCCAATCACTATTATGTAAAATTACCAATAAAATATTTTTATGACTACAGATGTTGCATTTTTGTTTACAACGAATACAGTGTTTTATGTTGTATTTAAAAATCCAACCTAGAAACCACACAGTACGTCTTAGATTCTCTTAGGGTCTATCTCCTGCTTTCTCTTAGCCGTTTGTTTAATATCTATCCACCTTTAGGGGATTTCTGAAATATAAATGAACTTGAAGCATAACTTGGACACAAAATATCATATAACGTCATCATGATAGCGTTTGAAGAAAAAAATAAAACTGTAGACCCTTACTTGTGATATGTGTGGTTTCATGTGCTGATGTAATTTTGTTTAATTGCAGTACTTTTTACAGGCAAGTGGTACTGTCTTTTTTTGTTAAGATGCTAGTTGTGAAATACAGTTAATTGCATACAGTAAAAGTCTGTGATTAAAACATTTATATACCTCATTCTTTAGTGTTGTTAAATGGAAATTTTAAATTGGTTTTTATTATAAGATACTGCCAGTGGCACCCCAACTAATTGGTTCTGTTCTTTCAAACATGACATTTTTTGGTCTTAGTTTATTCTGATTTCCACGTTTCAAATGTTCTCTCTCTTTCCGTATTCATTTTTAGAAATAGTTAAGACTTACAAATAATAGTTGTATTAAGGAAGTAGTCTGTTTTAAGTCAAAACTATGCTTTGGAGGCATTGGGTCTTCCAGTGATCAAATGCTTTCAAGCTATATTTTAAATGAACTGCAAGAGAGAGAAAAGTCTGACAGAAGATGAGAGTTGACCTGATTTGGACATAGTCCTTTCTGCAGAGGTGGGGAGACAGTCTAACGTGGAGGTTAAGATGCTAACTGATGTCTGGCATTTGAAGATCTGTTACAAAATCTAAGTGAGCTTGAGTAAATTACTCAAGGTCATTTTATCTCTAAAACAGGGATAATGATAATCATATCTAACTCATAGGGTTTTATAGGGATTAAATGTCAGTCTATATAAAATGCTTAACAATTGTCTGGCACATAACTGGATGCTTGGTAAATGTAACCTTTATTCTCTTCATAGGTAAAATTCCATTAGTAAAATACAAAACCAGTTTGTAACAAAAATCATTTCCATGCTTTCAGATGACGAAGAGGATTCTGTAGGTTATGTAACACTGATTTTTCTACATGGCATGTTTGCTGTGATCCCAGACCAGCCATCTTTCCATAATTCAAGACCTGGCGATACGTACCATGAAGCAGGAAATGAACTGCTGGGTAGTTTGAAATGCTGCTTTCCTTTCATTAATCACAACTATCTCCGCCTGCCTTCATTTCATCCTACCTCAAATACACTTCCAAATCAGGAAGAGGTCCAAATTCCACAAATACAACTAATGTGAAAACATACAAAAACATAGAGACTGGGCTCTGGGTGCATTTTAGGTCTGTTTCATCAGTTTACCCTGGGGTTTTAACAGTGGATTATTTTAACCAAATTCCTACAAAAAGAATTTGGATGTTTTTCAGCGTTTCTTACCTTGTTTTGATATGAGTGGTGCTGTAACTTGAATATAAGAATACATAGTCTTAAAATCTTTTGTATTGCACAACAGAAATAGTTGGCATCTTAAAGGTCTTATTTTTACTAAGTGCTTTCCTAAAATTATATGATGATAGGAGACAAAGTGGAAACATTAAGAGTTTTTATAAGTTGCTAGCGCATCTATCACCTTTGTTTTGGATAAATTTCTTACTGCCTAAAAGAAATAGTTTTGCATATTATGTGCATTATTGCTAAATGGTCTGGAAGTTTTAGTTTTCACTGAGGTCCTTATTTTACTATCTTGGTCTGCAATGGCTCTTTTTTCTGGGATCTTTTCCTGATGTAGGAACTGGGCCATTGATAGAAAAGTTTCTACTGTATTTTGAAAATTAAATGAAAACAAAACTGTGTGTCTAAGGACGGGATGATTAAAATAACACTTTGACTTACTGGCACTGGCCCCCTTCCTCTTGAAACCACAGGCAGCTTCAGTTGTCTGGAACAACGAAGGTAGAAAAACTGAAGATGTGCCGAGAAACCATCCATGACGGAAATAACTGAGCTGAATCAAGAGGCAAAGAAGGTTATAGAATAAAGGATGTGACAGATCTGGAAACGGATAAGAATGCACCCACTGACTAGATAGCCAGATGGCAAATAAGCCCCACTCATAGCAAAGGAGAGCAGAGGAATACAAGGGAAAAAACAGAAGGGGAAAAATAGCCAAAATAGCAGAATTTAAAAATACTGTGCATTGGGAGGCAATGAGAATGATGGAGAAGAATCAGTAAAAAGAGAGAAGAAATAGGACTTGCAACATCCCTGTTTCTGGGAATGTTTTAAAACCATGATAAATTGTCTTTAGAATGTATGACTCAAGTCATCCAAGTTTTAGTTTGGCTTAGAGACTGTTTACTAGGATAGCAAAATGTATTCACCTTAGAATGATTTTCTTATGAAGTAGTTCATGTAGAAAAGTTATCAGAGGAACCTCCCTGGTACAAGGGGTTAAATCTCAGCCCTACGTAGCTATCAGCAGCCACTGCAGCACAAATTCAATCCCCAGCCAGGGAGCTTCCCACAGGGTGCAGCAGACCTCTCCTGTCTTGCCTGCTACTCCCCTCAGCAGTAGATTTCAGTCAGTCTGCCTGTTCTGCTCCCCAGTCTGTCTCTGGCCTACACCCTAGCTCTTGAATGCATAAATAAATCTTTTAAAAAAAGTTATCAGAGAATTTAGATACCAGAGAATTTACCTGGAATTATACCAATTTGACTGAACACACAACATTAGTGGCTGAGATGATTTACTAGTCTTTGTATTTAGCCAGTGCAAATATTGCTGCCTTTATGGAATGGATGGATTTAGGAGCATAAGAAATGCCTTATGACCAGGCAGTTCTGCTGCAGGACAGAGAGATGGGCACTTTAGAACCCCCAAATCTGTCTTAAATAGATTTTGTTATCTGTTGTATTAAGACAAAACATGTAAGACCTTTAATGGAAAGGAACTTTAACATAATTTTTAGTACAGAAAAGATAAAGAATATAGTTTTTAAATAAGTACTTGAAGTTACCCATCTCCTCGTGGATAAAAGTTTAGCCAAACAGGGTTGGCCCAAAGCAAGGCCCCAAAGTCTGTCACAAGTTTAAACTACCTTTTAGTGGGGACCCATTAAAAAAGGGGTTAGAAACAGCCAGACAAGTATGGAAGAAAAAGAGTAAAATTAAGACGAACTAGCTGCTTCTCCCTGTTCAGCTCCACCCTGCCTTGGGTAGGGTAGGAAACCTGGAACCTCGCCTTTTCCCAGAGACCACCCTCTTACAGTTCTAAAAAAACAAATAGAGGGGCCACTCTGATGGCTCAAGGGGTTAAGTCTCAGCACTATCAAGCTGTCACCAGCCATTGCAGCACGAGTTTGAGCCCCAGCCAGGGAGCTGACCCACATGGCGCAGCAGACTTTTCCAGTCTCGCCCGCTGCTCCCCTCAGCAGTGGATTTCAGTCAATCTGCCTGTTCTGCTCCCCACTCTGTCTCAGGTGAATCATCTCACCCACCCCCCACCTCTGGCTTACACCCTAGTTCTTTTATGCATAAAGAAATAGAAAAAAACAAGTAGAGCTCCGAAAGGTTTTAGCGCTCTGGGAAGTGTTTTATGCTCTGATTCATTTTTTCCTTTGGTACGAATAGGTTCTGGTAGCTATTTTACTGTTAAAATGCTTGCAGTATTCTGATCTAGGTTTACATGAGTATTTGATTTGATTCATCAATTCATTGAATATTTATCGAGCATATTTTGTATGCTAGGCGCTGGTTAGAAAAAGCACAGAGATGTGGAACTCACACCTTAGGGAAGAGCTCTGTAAATAATTCAGTGCCATCACTGCAACAATAAAAATAAACATAAGATATACAAGCAGCAGATAAAGGAGTATTTGACACAGTTGTTTCCAAGAAACTTACTGTGCCCAAGTACCCAATGCAAGCCCATTTTGAAAGTGGTTAGGATTTTATTTTATGATTGCAGCTGTTGTGTTGTTACTATATGTTATGATGATGTGGGCACTGCCAGGAATTTTAATCAGCAACTTAATTACTCCAGCTTGAATTTTCAAATATTTAAAAATTAAAAAATGTAATGTGGTATAATTTGTCCTTCTATATCATTAGAAAATTAAATAGCTAAATGAGGTCCTACTGTTACCATTTGGGGAAGATGTTGAGGAGACTTTACTTAGTAATCAAGCAAGAAATTTTATTTTACTTATTTTTTGCATTGAAGAATTAGGGTGTAGGCCAGAGGGATTCACCAGAGACAGAGCGGGGAGCAGAACAGGCGGATCTACTGAAACACACTGCTGAGGGGAGCAGCGGGCGAGGCAGGGGAGGTCTGCTGCACCCTATGTGGGTCAGCTCCAGGGCCAGGGATTGAACTAAGGCCCTAGAGGTGACAGGGCCGAGACTTAACCCCTAGGCCACCAGGGAGGCCCATGAAGTGAGAAATTTTATTCAGACCTGTGTCTGGAAAAAATTGACTTCACCTGAGACATCAACTTGTCTTTTTCTTATGGGCAACGAAAACCACTAATTCATTGCCTTCTGTTTTTGCTTTAATTGTGGAAAAACTCTTAAAATTAGGCTTTTAATTATGTAGGGCTCAATATTTGCATGTCTATTTTATCACTTTCTATTCTGGAGATTCTACCTGTATTTTTCAAGTTTTTGACTTTTTGTCTACTCAGTATCTTCTGTGTTCTTACAAAGTTCCTCAAATCTCTCAATAAGGCTAAACAGTAATGCTTTTTAAAAAATCTTAAAAAATAGCTATTTCAAGGGAAAAGTTCTTTGGAGAACTTTTGGGGATAGAGGATCCAGTAAAATAGATGCCTTTCCAACTGGAATTCCTGAAGAATGGAAATAAAATGTGACTGGCAAGACTTGAGATTACCTGTAGGTGTAGATCTGCTGACCTACCTGGGAAGGAGTTTGTTTGAGTGAAAGCTACTCTCATCTCCATTAACACGATAATTTGGAAACTAATTTATTTGTACCTTTTCATGTGCATTATTTTCGCTATTCTAATTCATAACCATAGCGACAATGAAATAGGCCCATGTTTAATTTTTTAAGATTTACTTATTTATGGGGGCCTCCCTGGTAGCGCAGCGGTTGAGCACTGCGCTGTGGAGCTGTGGGCAGCATGCGATGTGGGTTGGATGCCAGCTGGGGAGAATCCCACATGGCCCGGTGGACCTCTCCTGCCTCGCCCGCTGCTCCCCTCAGCAGTGTATTTCTGATCTGCCTGTTCTGCTCCCGGCTCTGTCTCTGGTGAACCCTCTCGCCGCCCCCCGCCTGGGGCCTGTACCCCAACTTGAACAACAACAAAAAATTTATTTATGCATATAGACTGGGGTGTAGGCCAGATGTTTGGATGGTAAGAGCACTCACCAGAGACAGAGTGGAGAGCAGAACAGACAGACCGACTGAAGTACACTGCTGAGGGGAGCAGCAAGCAAGGCAAGAAAGTTCTGCTGTGCCATGTGGGAAGCTCCCTGGCTGGGTATCGAACTCATGCTGCAGTGGCTCTGCATAGCTTCATAGTGCTGCGCTTAAGCCATTGCACCACCAGGGAGGACCTGGTGTTTACTTTTGTAGTCAGCAAGATGAGTTGGGAGACTGTAGTTTGGGAGAAGACCCATAAAGGACAAATTGGTTGTGAAAGCATTTTTAAAAAAGGAAAGTAGGCTGAATTCTCAGAATAAAAGGCCAGTGTGAGTTGGCCTTAGGTAGATTTTGGTCTTTAATAAGAATAAATTTAAAAAATCTATGTTTCTGTTACAGGATAAGGGACATTTTAAATTTAAACAAGCAAAAATAATCATTCTTAAAATTTTATTTAAAATAAATGTAAAAAGAAACATTACATAGGATTGTCTACTGATGTAATTTCTGTATAGTACAGAATGTGAGTAACAAGACTTCTGATTTCAATTTTCAGCTAAGCTCTAGACTTCTGAATTGTGAAGGTATCAGAATTCATAATTATTTTCAGCCTTCATATTTTTGGGAATCTTGGTAAAAAATAACTTTCTTGGGCCTCCCTGGTGGTGCAAGGTGTTAAGTCTCAGCACTATCAAGCTATGGCCAGCCACTGCAGCATGAGTTCGATCCCCAGCCAGGTAGCTGACCCACATGGTGCAGCAAACCTCTCCTGTCTTGCCCGCTGCTCCCCTCAGCACTGGATTTCAGTCAATCTTTCCTGTTCTGCTCCCCACTCTGTCTCTGGTGCATCCTCTCACCCCCTGCACCTCTGTCCCAGTTATTAACCCAAGTTATTGTGTGCATAAAAAAGAAAGATTGCACCAGGGAGGAATATGGCTATAGTATATTCCTTACTTTCCTCCCAAGCTGATCGCTCCAACATGCTCCTTCCCTTGGAGCTAGAAGTGCCAGCTAAATGATGGCATCACATAGGAGCTAAAGTTTCACCATCTCTTGGCATTTATTACTTGCACTGTTTCTAGCCCTGTCAGCTATAGAGCTGAGTTTGGGGGGGAGGCTTGAACAAAATTTTACTCCTTTATCTTATTCTTCACCCCCGTTGCCCACGTTGATTGGTCTGAATGAACACTTAAAATGAAATACTTTTTGTTCCAACAGCATTATTTTCCAACTTTCCACTCTAATCCAATAAGGTCCTAAGGAATGTACTGGAAAAAATGAAGAAATTTTACCAGAGGCCAACTAGAGGAGAGAATGATTTTCACTTTTAGTGTCTGGTTGTATTCTGCAACTTACCTAACTTGCTGACTTATATTTCTCTGACTGTAAGTCATGTTTTAATCCTCAAGACCAGCCTAAGAGATTTCCAAGTAACTAAATTTTTTCATTTTTGCTTTTACTACTAAGTTGCATCAGTCAGTTCAGCATTTGTTTGTAGCGAGATAGCATGGTATAATGGAAAGCACAAATGTGTTTTGGATCTTCAAAGGTTTCTATTCAAATTATAGATCTTAATTATTAGCAATGTGGTTAACAAACTTCTCTGAATACCAGGTTCCTTATTTTTTAAAGAATGGAGTAACATCTCTTCATGTTACTATTGTAAGAATTAAATGAGAGTATGCATATGTTTTTAGAATGAAGTTATAAACATTTTTTGACAATTACTCTGAAAAGGTATACAATCTATATTCCCCGCCCCCCCAATAGAACAACTATTTTTTTTAAACTTTTTTTTTTTTTTAAGATTTGGTGTAGGCCAGAGGTACAGGGAATGAGAGGATTCCCCAAAGACAAAGTGGGGAGCAGAACAGGTGGATCTACTAAAATCCACTTCTGAAGGGAGCAGTGGGCAAGACAGGAGCGGTCTGCTACGCCATGTGTCAGTTCCCTGGCCAGGGATGAACTTGTGCTGTGGTGGCTGGTGGCAGCTTGATGGCTTGATAGTGCTGACACTTTAACCCCTGCACCACCAGGAAGGCCCTCTATTTTCTTTTTAAATCAAGTACTCAAAGGTGGATATAATGGGAAAAGAAATGTTGAACAGGAGCCCCAAATTTGTTCTAAAGTAACTTAGAGAAGACTTTAAAAAAAACAAAACTCATTGATTATCTGTTATATATCTAACATATATTAGGAGCCATCAGAAAAATAAATACTAACTTTTAAAAAAATATGATCTTTGAGATTTGGATTATCCTGAACCTGAGCATTTTCTTGATGACAGAGAAAGTCTCTAATTCCATAATCTAAGCAGCAACAAATATTGCTACATGTAAATTTCTTTCCCTTCACCTGAATTTACCTTTTTGACAGGATGAAGGGGAAATCAACATTGATTATACCCCTTGTATGTCTATGCAAAAAATTTTAAAAAGTTGGATATTGCTAGCATGTCATTAGATATTTCAGAGGGTGGACTAGAGATGAAAAAAAATCGATGTAGGAATATGTACATACAATAATGAAGGACATATCAAATTTATGACATCATTAAAAATATTTTAAATTATTATCAAAATTTTAAAATTACTGTTGGGAATACTAACATGCAATGTGTGAATCGTGGAAATGATCAGAAGGGTATGCATACAGCTTCTTAGACACTAAGAGGATCAATTAAGATATTGTGTGGGTAATATAAAATCATTCCTAGTTTTTGAATGCCTTATATAGTCTTTCAGCAGTTTCCTTTTTAATTAGAGGATTAAAAAACGAACCTAAAGGGATGATATACTCCAGAGCCCTGATGTCAAGTAAATAGATGATTATTCTGCATATGCTTATCCCCTAAATTAGTGCAGAAATGAAAACTGCCAAATATTTTAACAATCTGTGGGTCATTAAATCATTACTTTTTTTAAAACTACATTTAGTTTCTTTGTTGAAATGTAGAATAATTAAACATCACTCATGTGAGTACTAGCTCTTTAATCTCATTTCTTGGTACCATCACCTTTAACTTTCTCAAAATCTATTTTCATTCTTATAAATGTATTATCATTCTTTGTGCTTCTTTAAGTTGCTCTTTATTTCTCTAAGAATTGTAAGGTATAGTAGGATTAATTTAGTTTTCTTATTTTTCCTTCCCTGCTTCCCCTTTGAGGGTAGTTCACGCGAGCCCCTTGTCTGGCATGTAGAGTATGTTCAATAAATACTTATCGAACAGATATATGTATATTTTCATTCTACTTAAACATCCTGAAGCATGCTAGTTTTCATTTTTTATCAGGTAAGGCAGGATGTGAGGCTCTTATTTGTTTAGTGCCTTTCCGACGGTCACAGTGCCAGCGCTTTATTGGCAATTCCAAATGGAGAATTGCTGTTACACAGTATTTCTCAACCTTATCGTCAAAACTCCAAAAGCAATCTGAACAGTTTAATAGCACGATTTTCTTCCACGTGAGTGCATTTGTGCATTTTTAAAGCCTCCTTCCCTCCACTTTTTGGCACTGTAGCTGCTTCCTGGCTCCAGCCTCAATCTCTGTCCCAGCTTTCACTCTGCAGCCAGAACCAGCTCCCTAAAATGCAAACATGATCATGTTACTTCCTTACTTAAAAACCTTTCAGTGGTTTTACCATTGCCTTCGAGGTTAAGTTTCCAAATCCTTGGTGTAATAAACAAGCTGCTCCAATACCTAGACCCTTCAATTTTTAGTCTTACTAGTCATTGCATCCTCTCTCCTGTTCACTCAGCTAATGGTTTCAAACTTCTGACAGTTTCAACACTAGAGCCTAGATCCTTTTTGAAAAAGATTTATTTTCCTTATTTATGCATAAAAGAACTGGGATGTAGGCCAGAGGTGCGTGGGGGGGGGGGTGTCAGAGGATTCACCAGAGACAGAATGGGGAGCAGAACAGGCAGACTGACTGAAATACACTGCTGAGGGGAGCAGTGGGCAGGATAGGAGAGGTCTGCTGTGCCATGGGTCAGCTCCGTGGTCAGGGATCAAACTCATACCTCAGTGGCTGGTGATAGCTTGATACCACTGAGACTTAACACCTTTGCCACCAGGGAGGCCCAAAAGCCTATATCCTTGACTGCTCAGCTTGGAATCACTTCCCTTACTCCACTCAAATACCTTAGGGCCACCTTTGCTATCAACTGACTCCTGATCACTGGGGGCAGGTAGAACTGATTGCTTTTGGGTGGGCACCCACACCTTCACGGCTCATTTCTGCTTGACTTGCTCCACTGCCCTTAGTTACAAGTATCTCGGTCCCACCCCTCACCCTTCCCGGGGTCCACATGGCGCAGATGCTTTGTGTTCCATAAAGGAGTGGGTGGAAAATATGGTTGAGGAAGAGGGAGAAACGAATGGCGAGAGAAAGCTCCTTGGGGGAGAATACTGTTTTTGAACGTGCTTACCAGGAGTTAGAAGAAAGGTCAGCAAGATGAAAAGGACCGGTCGTCTCGGTATGCTTACTCGACATTATGGGGTAATTAGGTACCTGGGTGAGGCACGGCTCCTGCGCAGACTCAAGGGCCGCGGAAGTTCCTGCGGAGGGTAATGAGGCTAAACAGTGGCTTCATCAAGTGCTTTCTAAGAGCAAAGCGTTTCTTGTGTGTTAAACAATTCAATCTTCACAACCCACGCCGTGGGTATTATCTCCATTTTAGAGACGACGAGACATGCTCTAAGAACCCAGGCTGCTTCACTCACCAACTACCCGGTGGAAGAACCACAATTTGAATGGGGCCACCTGCCGCGACCCCACTTCCTATCGCCACGCCTCCGCCCGGCCGCGCAGAGGTTAGGGGTCCCGCGCATCTCTCGCGTGCGCCGCGTCGCCGCCCCCGGACCCGGCGCGCGCAGTGTAGCGTCCCGGGCCTCGGCGCTCAGTGCGCAGGCGCGCCCGGCGTCGCCCCGCCCTTCGGGGGGTGGGTCCGAGGCGGCGGAGGCGGGCGGGGCTCGGCTCTCCGGCCGAGGTGGTGGGCGGGGCGAGAGCGAGGCCGCGGCTGCGGCGGCGGCGGCCGGGGAGGAGGAACTTGTCGCGCCCGCGGCTGCGCCGTGCGGCTACCTCCGCTCCAGTTCGCCCGGGCGGGCGCGGCGACGGCGGCGGGTGCGGGGCCGGGCCGGAGCGATGCGGCGCTACCTGCGCGTCGTGGTGCTGTGCGTGGCCTGTGGCTTCTGCTCGCTCCTCTACGCCTTCAGCCAGCTCGCCGTGTCCTTGGAGGAGGGCGCCGGCGGCGGTGGCGGGAAGCCGCAGGCCGCAGAGGCTTCCTGGCTGGCGGGCGGCGGACGCGGCGCCGCCAGAGGGGCGGGCGGCGCGGGCCCCACGGCGTCTCCCGGCTGGTCAGACAGGTACGGGCTGCCCCGCTTGGGGCCGCGCGCGGGGCGCGGTCGGCCGGCGGCTCGTGGGGTCCTGCCCCTGCGGCGCCTCCGCCTTGCACCCTGCGCTGCGGCCTCTCCCCCATTCCCTGCGCCCCAGCCCGGCTCAGCGTCCCCCCCAGGCTGCGGGACCCACCCTGTGTGTGTGTTTCAATGACCCATTTCTTAGACGCTCCTTAAAGCGGTGGGAAATGAATTTTTAACTTTTAATTGACAATTTTTTCCAAAATGAAGGGCTTCGTGAAAATCCGAGGTGTCCTACAAAAAGCCTCTTGCAGTTGGGCTGGTGGGCATTCCCTCCTGTTTCCATGGAGTTCAAGTTGAGATAGTTAAACTCCAGGCTGCGGCTTCCCAGTTTGATGATTTTCCGCCTCTGGAGGGGGCGTCTGATTTTCCGGTATTGACGCTTAACTTTTATTTCATGATTGGTCGGCCAGTGAAGTCTGGACTGAGCATTTATGAGGGTTGTTGAAAACTTCTGTGGGAAACTGTCTATTCTGAAACTTAGAGCCCTTTGAGGAAAAGGAGTGATACTTAACGTGCTGACGAGGCTTTTGTAAGATGGAAGGGAGGTATCTTTAAAAATCGGTATTCAAAACAGCAGGATGACTTAAGTGGATTCACACAGGTTACTGCCAGAGTTGAAATCAACATGCATTTAAATGGAAAAAGGCATGTCTCGTGTTGTGAATGCTCACCACGATCTGAGCGTTTTCACTTAGAAATATAGGCACCTCTCTTTGTGGTCACCTGTCTAGGAATCGACTTTGGGTGCTCCCTTAGTAAGAGGCCACGGCTGCTTTGATATTGGAAAGCACAGGGTTTGGCAGGAGAGAGTGCAGGTAAGGTGTAACCTGTTGTAACATCTTCTGAGAGTTGATGGTCATTCCTAAAGGGAAAGGGGGAATTTTGCAGAGGAGCATCATGGAAAACCTGGATTTGTCATTTGATTTCAGCCAGGCAGAGTCTTACAACGTCAGGACTTAGACTCCTGAGAGAACTACCTCCAGCACCAGATTTGCCTTGCTCTCATGTCTGTCCCTGGAGAGACAGTGACTGAATAGCTGGATGAGCTCATGAAAAAGGACACTTGTCTATTATGTTATCGTGAAGCATTTAAAATTATGGAAAAGCAGTGATTTTGGTCGTGGGTAGAATTTTAAGGAAGCAACATTTTAATCACAACATGGAGAGAAATTAGATAAGAGGTTATTAGCATTTCAGTTTGATAAGAGTAGCATTCACACTGACTTTGTCTCATACCCTTTTTTTTAACTTTTTGACAGAATTTTATTGTATTTGCTTGGTTATGTAATTTTAACAAAATTACTTCATTTGAAATTTTGGAAATAAGTGGTAAGGCAAAATAGATATGTTGTAGAGCCATTACTGAAATCTTAAGTTTTATTTTATTTTTTTATGCATACAAGAGCTGGGATATAAGCCAGAGGTTCAGGCGGTGAGAGGACTCATCAGAAACATTGGGAAGCAGAACAGGAAGATCCACTGAAATCCACTGCTGAGGGGAGCAGTAGGTGAGACAGGAGAGGTCTGCTGCACCATGTGCGTCAGCTCCCTGGCTGGGAATGAAATTCAGGTCACAGTGGCTGGCTATAGCTTGATAGCACTGAGACTTTAACCCCTGTGCCACTAGAGAGGCCCATATTTAATTTTTTGGAAAATCTTAAGTTTTATGTGTCACAGTCCAGTCAACTATAAAATTGTATTATGGGTCCTCTGAATAGCATAACTCCGTGTTTTCAGTGAGGAGTACATCAGAGTTAAAATGAAAGGTGTTAATTAGTATTTGTAAAAAATGTGAAGTACATTTAGTGCATAGACATACTGGGTTATCATGTTTTTAATCCTATGATTTGGTTAAGATCAAGACACTTCCTAAGCTCTCCGGACTCTTGATTTTAGATGTCATCATCTGTGGGTTCTTATGAGCTGAGCACTCACGGGCAACTGTGACCTATTTGCTATCTGCAAATCCCAGGAGAGGATTCCTTGACCGCCTATGGAAAATAACTCGTATCTCGAGATAGGCCCCTGGACGCTTAGGCCACCAGTGACCTGGAGGTGACTACCTCTGGTCTCAGGATAACTCAGTGCATATACTTTGCTGATGAAACTGTCCTCCTTCTCTCTTCCTTGTAAACATTTGTCTTCCAGTCCAGTCCCTTATTCCACATACCGTTGTTGCATGATCAACTTTCACTAGCCTGTGTGCTTTCAATAAATGACACGGAACTTCTCTTCAAGTAGCAGTCTTGCCTTGCAAACCTGCTCCTTGACCGTCCTCATTGTGTTCCCGCTGCAAAGCAGCAACAAAGTTCCTGTCACAACCACCATTTCTAACATCTTTTAGATTTCTCACAGCGTTCATTCCTCTTTCATACTA
This sequence comes from Scalopus aquaticus, assembly GCA_004024925.1. NCBI lineage: Eukaryota > Metazoa > Chordata > Mammalia > Eulipotyphla > Talpidae > Scalopus > Scalopus aquaticus. The sequence continues at coordinate 16,952 of PVIJ01011511.1, forward strand.
CATGAGATACAGAGTTGGTATCCTTAATCTCTGCCTCTATGTGGTCAGCAGTGATTGGACCAGGATCAGAAACCATGTGGTCTTTAATTACCCTGCAGGAGGTATGTCTGCACAGCTGCTGTGATCTGAACCGTCTAGGTAGTGTTATCAGTGGGGCTGGGGCTGTGAATCAGTAGTCTTCCCTTTTGTTGTAGGACTCAGTCGTTGCACCCTTAGTATTTGGCAAAGTCTTACCTGAAGGATTAAAACTATTATTCTTCTCTTTCATTTAAAACATAGGATCTAGGGAATACAGGGGTCTGAGGTTAGATAGCCAGTATGTTCCATTAGCCAGATGTTACGGAAAGTACTCACTGAATAGAATTCCCCGACAGCAGAATACTTGGAAAGATTCCTACGAGTTCTCAAAGTAGAAACCCTAAAATGATAGAATAATTTTTCAGTGAAATTAATAAATGCATTCTGTTGGAATCCATTATTTCGATGTTTAGGAAATGTACAGGTCTTGGTGGCAAAATGTGCTCTCATTCTAGCTCTAGCTTTGTTGTGAACGCTCTACTGCCTCTCTGCTTCAGTTTTCTCACCTGTAGAATATAATTGGTTTGTAATAATCAGAATTCTTAGTTATCAGTGATTAAAATCCAGTAAAACCTAGACAGAAATGATACCAGCTTATATGGATTGCTGAAGGAGCACAATTGAAGGAAAAATACCCAGGTGGTTCCCAAGGACCTTACTGGATTCCACTGTCGGCAGGCTTTGCTTATGGGGTTTTCCTTGCAGTGTTTCTTCTCAAATAGAAAATTCTAGGGACGGGCTCTTGTTGGGACTTGCTTGCACCACCTGCCCATCTCTGGACCAGTCAGTGTTGCCTGGGGTGGGGACCTCCGCTTCTCTGGCTCTGTCACTTGCACATCCCTGAGGCTAAGAGGGTGAAGTGAGTGTTGGAGAGGAGAGGTGCTTCAGGTGAGGGCAGCTGCGGCTCTTCTGCGCAGAGACTCTGAAGCTGCTCGGCGTGGACACACTATCAAGGTATTCACATTGAAAGCAGCTGTTTATTACCTGGCGTTAGTACTTATGTGGGAGCTGTACTGCTTTGTGACCTTCGCTGCTCAGTGAGATTAAATTCTCATATTTCACTGATGAATCTTGACAGTGATTTTATCAAGAATTTCATTTTGTTGGGGCTAGATAGCAGTGGTAGGTGGAATAATAAACTACTAAGCATTGCACTGACAGCTCCTCCTTCCGACTGTCACAGGGAGCCAGCCTCCCCTCCTCCCTTTTCAGGTCTGGCTAGTTGTTTTTTCTGCTGAGCCCTGTGAACACTAGTGGGGCATACTGAGAATTGGAAGAGTGGAAAGAGGAAGGACTTTGGAGACACAGACTTGAGCACATTTCATAGTCAATTAAATAGCGCTTAGAGTATGATACTGGGTTATTGATGAGAATTAAAATGAAATACCTTGTACAGGTTAGTAAGATGCCCAGCATGATAAAATGCTAGCCAATATGGTGATGGTGTTGAACATTTAAATTTTGACTTTTTTTTTCTTCTCCAAATTTCTAACCTCTGGGAAAAAATCCGCTAAATCAGAATGCCTGCCATTGGGATCCAGGAATCTGTGTTTTAGATAGGTGCTTTAGCTTATGATTATAAAAACCAAAAGATTAAGAACCACTGATTGAGTTTCAACCACTGTTTTCACACTGCTGTTTTTTTTAAATTAGTGTTTTGTTTTTTTTTAAAGATTTATTTATTTATGCACACAAGAACTGAGGTGTAGGCCAGAGATGTGGGGTGGTGAGAGGATTCACCAGAGACAGAGCGGAGACAGAACAGGCAGATCAACCGAAGTACACTGCTGAGGGGAGCAGGCGTGATGACAGAGAGGTCTGCCATGCCATGTGGGAATCTCCTTGGCCGGGGGTTGAACTTGTGCTGCACCAGCTGTGGACAGCTTCAGAGGCTGAGATTTAAAGATTTATTTATTTTTGCATACAACCTGAGGTGCAAGCAAGAGGCGTGGGGTGGCGAGAGGGTTCACCAGAGACAGAGTGGGGAGCAAGCAGAACAGGCAGATCGACGGAAATACATTGCTGAGGGGAGCAGCGGGTGAGGCAGGAGAGGTCTGCCACGCCATGTGGAAATCTCCTCGGCCGGGCGTCGAACTCGTGTCGCTGCTGCTGACAGCTCCACAGCTCAGCGCTTAACTGCTGCGCCAGCAGGGAGGCCCTCACACTGCTGTTTTTAATGGCGATTTTTCCCCTCTGTTCCCTGCAATTGTTTTTAAAGATGAGAGGGGTTGGGGCAGTGAACAGTGAAGAGGGTTGAATTACATTCAAAAGCCACCTTAATCTCTGATTTGTTAGTGTGGAGAAATGTGAAACCAGTACTCTGTGCCTTGTGTTTTAGTTCATTAATGATCGTACTTCATATAGTTGCAAAATGTGTAGCACAATTCTGACTACTAATTAATTAAAATAATCTGTGCTTTGGAGAGAAAATTGATTAGACAAATGAAACAGTGTTTTTGATTTACAAATCCTATTTTAAAACATTGAGATTATTATGGCTCATGTGTGTTGGAAATACTTCTCCTGGCCTGTTGACTTACAAATTTTTAAGTGATTACACCATGTGAAGTTTAAAATTATGATTCAGATTGGCAGTTTTTTCTTTTATTGTTGTTACTTGCTTAGAAAAACTCTGTACCAGGGCCTCCCTGGTGGCACAGTGGTTGACACGAGTTCGACACCCGGCTGGGGAGATTCCCACGTGGCGAAGCAGACATCTCCTGCCTTGCCCACTGCTCCCCTCAGCAGTGTATTTCCGTTGATCTGCTTGTTCTGCTCCCCACTCTGTCTCTGGTGAACCCTCTCATCGCCCCATGCCTCTGGCCTGTATCCCAGCATGTATGCCAAAACAAGTCTTTAAAAAAGAAAAACTTTGTACCAGCAATTCCCCCCAGTTTTTCTTAACATGTAAAACTTAAATCCAGTTTGTGTGTGTGTTATACAGTGTGATGCTTCTAGCTTATTTTTTATAGATTTATTTTTATTTGTTTATGCATGCAAGAACTGGGGTGTAGGCCAGACTCTGGGGGGGGGCGCGGAGAGGATTCTCCAGAGACAGAGTGGGGAGCAGAACAGTCAGATTGACTGAAATACACTGCTGAGGGGAGCAGCAGGTGAGGCAGGAGAAGTATGCTGTGCCATGTGGGGCCAGCTCCCTGTCCAGGATGGAACTAAGGCTTTCAGGCTGCAGTGCCTGGTGATATTTTATGGTTATAAATCCTGTGCCCTCAGGGAGACCCTGCAGCTCATTTTTGAAGTAGTTAAATTATTGAAAGCTGTTTGTGTGTAAGCAGACCCTTTTCCACTTAGTATTCATGAAATTAGAGATTTAAGAGAGGTGAAGGTTTGATTTAGAGCTAGAAATTAATGTGAGTTGTCTGGAGGCAGCTTTCAGTTGAAAATGCACGATCCAGGCACTGATCTTCAAATAACGTGTTTTTTCAAAGTCATGGGACGGTCTCCTCCCGAGCCCGTGAACTCTTAGTTCCTCTTGCACTATCTCAGCGCAGGTATCTGTGCCTTGAAGCTGCATTGTTGGGTTGCAGTGCCTGGTGCAAGCTCCCTCCTGTGCAGGATATGCCCAAGCCTAATCCTAACTTTGGAAGTTGTATAAAGTCTCATTACTGTGGGCATTTAGAAATGGTTAATACCTTTTCTAGTTTCGTAGTATAAAGGACTGAGCTTCCCTAGTGGCATAGGGGCTAAGTCTCAGCTCTATCACACTATCACTGCTGTGACTGAGTTTGATCCCCCGCCAGGGAGCTGACCCACGTGGCACAGCACATCTCTCCTGTCTTACCCACTGCTCCCCGCGGCAGTGTATCTCAGTAGATCCGCCTGTTCTGCTCCCCACTCTGTCTCTGGGGAATCCTCTCACCCTCCACACCTCTGACCTATACCTAGTTCTTGTATGCATAAATAAATAAAATAATTATTAAGAAAAGTATAAAAGACGTTCTCATTGGATTTAAGTCTTTAATGAAAATATAAAAACTTGCACTAATGAGTACACGTAATGCTATTACAAAAAAATACTGAGTATAGTTGACAAGAAGTAGCATAACTTAGTTTCTTGACTTCCAAATTTTACATTCTCAAAAATTGATTTTAAAGACTGTGAGTGAAAACTCATAATGAGAACTCATTACATACTGATAACCATTATTATAAGCAATAAATTAGGACAAGCAACTAGTCTGGACTCAGCACTTGTACTTTTAAGCCAGAAAAAAATGTGTAAAAATATTGGAAAAGTGAATACAGTTATCTAAGCCCTTGTTATTAGTTGCTTTTGCTTTTATTTCTTAAAATTATTGGAAATGGAATAAACATGACATTCAAAGATGCAACTCGGTTAAATAATTTTAATGCAAACAAAGCGATAAGCTAAGCTAAGCTGGTATTTTTCAGTAAATGGTGACATCCCAAATCAGTGATGGTCATCACTGCAAAATGTTTTCTTTGTGGATGGACTGAAATAGAACCTCAGTGTCGTTCAACCTCAAGTTTTATATGGCTTAATGTTTCTGGATCCACCTGATTAAGAGATCTTCATAGTAATTTTAAACAGTTCTGTATCCTGAACGTGAGGTTGATTACGCCAGTTTATACACATGATGAAACTTCATGAAGCTACACATATACATACCTGAGCACATGTAAAGCTGGTGATACCCGAATAAGTTCTGTGGATTGTACAGTGTCAACTTGGGGCAATACAGACAGTTTTGACTGTCTGTATTGATGTATGCATACTCCAGATATAGGGTTACTCCCCCGTGTATGGGTAAAATGTTACCATTGGGGGAAACCAAGTGGAGTGTCTGCAACTCCCTGTGAACTTATATTTCAAAAATTTAAGGAAAAAAATCACAAACCGATCAAAAACAAATATTCCACATAATTTCAGTACTTGAGAAATGGTTAAATATTTGAGATGTTTTGATGAAAAGTCTGCATTTGACAGTAGTGCTCACCACAATAACAGTTTCTCAAAACATCCCTCCTGTGGAATTTGCTCTGCGCTCTTGAGTTATTGTCAAGAAATTTACTGAAACTTTTTTGCTGCAGTTTCATCTGCATGTATCACTTTACATAATCCTCTTCTAGGTATATACTCAAGAGAATTGAAGGTGTGCTTTCACAGAAATACTATATATGAATGTCCATAGCAGCAGCATTATTCACAATAGCCCAAAGTAGGAAACACCCCTAATGTTCATTGAAGTGTGTATAAACAGAATTGTAGGTCCATCCACAAAATGAAATGTTATTTGGCCAGAAAAAGGAATGATACCCACTGATAATTGCTACAGTGGACAAAACCTGAAAATACTAAGTGCAGTGAAATAATTCAGGCCCAAAAGGTCATACATTCTGTGACTCCATTTATGTGAAATCTATGAAGACACAAAATAGATTGTGGTTGTCTAAGGCGAAGGCACTGCGCAGTGCAAGTTGGGGTAGAAAATGCTCTTGTTACATCATTTCACGCTGTAATTTTTACAGAAAAATTAGGAAGTAATTTTCTTTGAGACTTCATCTTGCGTTTTGATTTTCCACTGTTGTAAGGTTTGATGGGGTAAGGAATAACAAGGTTACTGCTTTTCTTCCCGGAACAAAGGTGAACTGTGGCTTTGTGGAAGAATGTCCTAATATCTGTTCCAAACATGAAAATACATGTCTCAGCAGGTTTGTTGTGTGACTTAAATAGATGTGAAAGCATTTGAATAGAAGAAATCTATTCATTTAAAAAAAAAGATTTATTTTTAAAATTTATTTCTGCATAAAAGAATTGGGGGGTAGGCCAGACGTGTGGGAGGTGAGAGGATTCACCAGAGACAGAGTGGGGAGCAGAACAGGCGGATTGACTGAAATCCATTGAGGAGGGGAGCAGTGGGCAAAACAGGAGAGGTCTGCTGCGCCATGTGTGGGTCGGCTCCCTGGCCCAGGATTGGCCAATTTAGGCTGTAGGAGTGATAGTGCTGAGACTTAACCCCTGTGCTACCAGGGGGGGCCCTGAAATCTGTTCATTTTTAATAACCACCACTGAGCCTGACTCACAAAAAGATACATAAAATCTTATGTAACTTTTTATGCTGTGCTTAAAAATGGTGTCCTTTTAAACGGGAAATCAGATGAATGGTTTTCCATTGGTTTTTCCTGTCCAACATTGTAGTTTTTAATGCAGTGCAACACAGAATTTCTTGGACAGGATGTAAAGAAATCACCAGTGCTTGGGTCTGTTCCCCAGATTCTGAGTTAATAGGGCAGGTGATTTCACTGTGTATCGTTTGTGAGAGGAGTGATCTGAGATCTTTGCAGATCTGAAATTTCATAGAAATTCCCTGAAAGAAAATTCATAGTGAGAGACCAAGCAAAGCTACGTGGCAATGGGACAGGAGGTGACCTGGTGTGATGGTACGGTGACTCACCCTGATTTCATTCTTGCTGGCTTTTTATTACTCAGGAGTCCTCTGAAGTGAACTTCTAACTATTGTTTTGAAAGGGAATAACAATGGAAAACATACTTTTGGAAACATGAGGTGATTGGTTTTTTTTCCTCTAAATGCATTTATTTTCTTACACCATTGTTCTTTTTTTTTTTTTTAAAGATTTATTTGTGCGTTCTAGCTGGGGTGTAGACCAGAGGTGTGGGGTGGTGAGAGGATTCACCAGAGACAGAGTGTGGAGCAGAACAGACAAATCTACTGAAGTACACTGCTGAGGGGAGCAGCAGGCAAGGCAGGAGAGGTCTGTTGCGCCATGTGGGAATCTCCCTGGCCAGGTATCGAACTCGTGCTGCAGTGGCTCCAGGCAGCCTCATAGTGCTGCGCTCAACCCTTTTGCCACCAGGGAGGCCCCCATTGTTCATTTTTGTACAGTAATTGGTTTATCCCTCCAGGCGCTGTCCCATAGTTTCCCCAAAACGGCAGCACCCTGACCCATTACCACAGTCCCCTGTGCTCTTCCCTCCCCTGTTTGACCCCTTCTTCCTCTGCCTCACTGTTTTGTTTTTTTTTAAGCACCAATCTGCAATCTAAGAAGAAAGATCACTCTTGATCCTCCATTTTAAAACTGTGATATAGTGAAACTAAGATAATGTAGATCATGAAACTGAGCCAAGAATAGCAGCAGGATACCTATTTTTCAATTTAAAATACCTTTGAGGATTGATTTAAAAACATTTAGAAAGCCCCTGTTCTCTTATGTTAGCATTTATAGCATTTTAATTTTGCTTGTGGTAAGCAAATACTGGTTTTGCTGAAATGGATCTTATTCTGGAGGGACTAGGCATAGTTCATGAAGGAAAGTTTTAGAAATATTAGCATTTTGTCTGTGACATTGGAGGAAGGGGTTTTAATATATAACGAGAGTTCCTGACTAGAATACCATTTCCCAGCTTGTGCTGTATTCTACCTGAAGTTTTAAAGTTCTGTTTAAAATGATGGTACCCTCTAGGAGAAATCATTCTCCAGTGGTTTCCAAAAGTCTTCCCATGGTAATTGGATTTGCAAAATTGGATTCACAATTTTATTGCTGTAAAATAGAACAGTAAGTTATTATGTTGAGTAAATTTCCTTTTAGTTCTGAACTGAATTATTCATGTAGGACTTTATTTCTGTCTTACTCTGTTAGGTGTAAAGATTTCTCTCTGTGTTACTGGAATTCCTATTGGATGCTGCCCTCTGATGTTTGTGGAATGAACTGCTTTTGGGAAGCGGCTTTTAGGTAGGCACTTAATATTTAATTGGAAGATCAGTGTAGGTAAGATTAGATATTGGATAATAAGTTTTTGACTGTAGTAGGACACAAAAATGTTGCTTTTTCTGTAATTTAATATACAAGTAAATAATTCGCTTTCTGATTGGGTTTTTTGCTTTTCTTCACTTGGTAGTTATCACTGATTTTTAGATCATACTGCATATAAAATGTACATTTTTGTTGTTATTAAATTCATTGTTCTTAGGAGAATTTGTTATTTAATTGTAGGTAAGAGATGATAAAGTGATAAACAGATGACTTTCACCAACATTTGCAGACATGTGTCATTCATCTGGCTTGAAGTTGGTTTTCTAAAAAAGCACCTGTAGGAAGAAGCAGCTAACTGGGAAAGCATTATGTTGGTTATTAGCAGAGAGATAGAATGCTTAGGAATGGGAGGGTAAAGATAAGTATTTAATGAAGGAGCAAATGATATGACATTGTTTATTGACCTTTTAAGTTACTGAATAAGTTGACTTTGTTCATCCCCCTGGGTAATGGAGGCGTCGGACTGACTGACTTCTCTCTCAGGTCCCTGCCTGTTCTGATCTTCAGTGAAAGAAACAAGAGTTGACAGGAATGAGAGTGGTGGGGGAGAGTGAGGGAGTAGTCTGAAAGGCCTCTCCCAAGAGTAAAATTTCTTGGAGAGCCACCCATTTTTACCATATCTTTAATGATTTGCTTAGATGTTAATTTTTCTTGTTCCATTTGCTAAGTGCTGAGACCCACACTCTTGAGTCAAATACCTTGGCACCATCTTTCTGAGACTTACATTCTGACAGATGCTTCATGCTAGTAACCTGATAGAACATTGGAGGTGATTCCTTGCAGCTGGGATGATGGGAGAAACAGGAGCGTCAGCAGCAGGGGATCATTGTAGGGCATTAGGAAGAGTCTAGGGAGAGTGGCCACATGCTGGACAGGAAGTTAGCAGGTTCAAGGACAGGAGGCAGAGTATCCTGGATGGGAAGAACTGCATTCCAATTATCGCAGTACATATTTTTAAATTCTCGTATTCCCAATGCATTATGCATCCCATGAACTATTGGAAGAGAATGCTTGAAATCAGACATTTTAATTATATTTCATTGCTGTGGAACAGATTGGGTGGTTGAAATTCTAGTATAGGTTTGTCAAGTCAGATGATTCAAATATTCAAAAACTAACTTCTCAAAAATAACTACTCTTCAGCCTGCTCATTATTGGAGCTCCATATTTTTCATTCGTATAAAAGTTGCTCATGTGTTGACAAGCATCACTTTGCTAGCTCCAGCTCTGTGCCTTGAATCTCACTGTGAAAGCTGGGTAAAGTTGAAGATTTCAGTATGTTCTGATTTATGCAGTCCATGTCCTTTTGTAGGTTACAGCCTAAGTAATAATAATTTTCCCTCCTCCTGGACACCCCCTCCCCCAGTGAAGGTGACCGAGTCCAGATTCTGAAACGTCTGCTGATTACACTGGTCAACAGTGAGATCATAACTGACTTAAAAAGGCCCTAATCTGTAGTATGTTGTTGTGCTGAGCATGAATATAACCCTGAAATTTTTTATTACCTCTCGTTTTGAAGATATTTCATATCATTCATTTTATATGTTTCACCGTGTAAATTTATCCAGCAGGACTCCAATATCCTAATCAGCCTAGAATGATGTAATATTGCATCGCATTGCATAATACCATCATGAACACATCATCCAGAGTTGATTGCATCATTTTCTGATACAATGCAGTACTACTGCCAGGCGGCTGCTGAAGTAAGCTGATGTCAGCAGTGCACTAGATAAAGCCCTGTCGGAAAGGTTGAGCATTGGAAATATTTCAGACTTTGTGTGAGACAGTTTAAGCTACTGTTCCATAGAACTGTTAGGATTTTATCCATTTAGGCACAATTCAGAACAGTAATGCCTCAAAAGTGCGTTAATAGCATGGACAATTTCTGCTCTATTTGTGGGGGAAGTGACATTTGCCAAGCAGAAGAAATGTATCACTTCTCAAGTGAAGAAGGCTTATCATCTTTACTTTGGATGCAAGGTCGGTGACCAAGACAAGCCTTGGGCACTGCATATATGCTGCATGTACAGCACAGCTTTCACAGTGGTTCAGTGGCAAAAGACCATCAATGCCATTTGCAGTCCCTGTGGTGTGGAGAGAGTCAAGCAACCACATAAAAGACTGTTACTTCTACTTGGTTCCTCCTCTTTCCGGTGGAAATACGAAGCAAAAGAAGTTGAGAATAGTTGACCCAAACATTCCGTCTGCATTGAGGTGACCGGTTCAACAGCTTGCTGCAGGGTGATGTGAAACAAGCATGGAATGCTTTTTGCGTAGTGTCTACAAACTTTCTTGGGAATGTTAGGGCAGAAAACGACAAGGAACTAGTAGAAGACATGGCTGATGCAGTATCAGAAACTTGGCTGCAGTCTGTCTCTAAAGATCCACTTCCTTCCTTCCCATCTGGATTTCTTCCCTGAAAACTGTGGTATGGGCAGTGATGAACATGGCAAATGTTTTCATCAAGATATCACATCAATGGAACAAAGATACCAGGGAAAATGTTCCACTACAAGCTGGCTGACTACTGCTGGCCACTCCCCAGAGATGCTCCTGAGCAGCTGTATAAGCAAGAGGCAAGCGAGGAAATCTAAGTAGCCTATGACTTGATTTTTTACAGGTATTAATTGTAGGCCTATTACTATTGGCACGCATTTTGTGATGTAAACATCCATTTATTGCAGATTACAAAAAAACTAGAGCCAAAATGAGAATTTGACTGTCATATTCGTGTTGAGCACATACAAATTGATAGGAAATGACTAATTTTATTTCAGTGATACGACTTTTTAAAAAATGTGTTGACCAGTGTTACCCTTTTGTTTTGACCTCACTCATTCTTTTCCTAATGTTCCCAGGAACAGATTGCACTGGATGGATATATAATGTCATAAACCATATAGTGCTTCACTCCTGAATTTGAAATTTGAAAAAGCTGTATTGTTCTGTTAGACTCTTAACATAGGATATTGCACTCAGAGTGTATATCTGAAGCCAATTTGTTAAATGCATCGAATCATTACATAAAATTGCTTAAACTTAGTTTCTTATTTAGCACTTAGATTCCTTCCATTTAATTAATGTATGGAAGATGCACACAAGCCACATTGCCATCTGTCGCGGAATTTCATCTATTTTTTTTCAGCATTTAAGGAGTCCCTCACTTTTGCCTGACTCTTAAGAGCTTGTCTGCCCTTGGTAAAGTGTCTTTGAGACTCCCTTCTCACCACCACGTTAGGTCTTACGTTCTGCCTGCACAGTGGGCCCTGACAAGCCCCATTTTCTTCACCCGGAGCTTTTGCAGCTTTTCCAGTTTGAGAGGAGATTGTGCCACATGTTGCTGCAGATTTGGTGTATTGTTGGGAGGCGTTCAGGATCTTCCCCTGTAGCCATCTTGAACGGCATCCTTTCCCATTTTGAATTCTTTATATAGTTTTACTTTGATCAAACTTACCTGGGGAATCATTTTTCTCCCAAGGAATTTACTATACAATGAGTATAAAATAGCATAAAAAGGAAAGATCACTTCCACACCTGTCACAAGTGGTTTCATCATTCAAGTGCATGTGCTTTGAGTAATTCATACATGCATCTGCTGAGCCATCCACTGACTGAGGCTCCCCAGCCGGTCATGTATCTTCTGCCCTTGAGAGAAAACTGAACACAAAATCCCTGCATAGCTTGCTTTTAACCTTTTTTTCCTTCAAGCATTTTTTCTTGACTCTCTTCACCAGCATCTTCTTTCTATGGGCATCTGCTGGCTTTACGTCCATGTACTTAAAACACACACACACACACACACACACACACACACACACACACACAACTTTGGAAGTTAATGTGGACTTCGGAGTCGTTCTTCTGCAGTGTAGCCTTACTTTCTTTGTCCTTTGGACGCTGGTTACCACTTTCTCTTTCAACACCCTCAATCTCAGCTCTGATTTCTCTGCTCCTGGACTTCTCTCTCTTCCTAACTCCTAAATATTGATGTTCTTCAGACTCAGCTGTGTTCTCTCTGCATTCCCCAGATAGTTACAGGTTAATCTGTGTAACTGTTTTCTCCAGTCCAGAGCTCTTTTCTGAGCACCATAACTCTGGTACATGCTGCCTATCGGTCATTTTTGCCTTGCTGATCTAGATGCCTTGGGAACGCCTGTTCAGACCTGAATTCTTGCTGAACACCTTCCCTCACCTGTGTTGTGCGTGTCATTCGTAGTGCACTCTTACGTCTTTCCTCATGCTTGCTTCTGACACCTCTTCCTTCCTGTTCTCCTGACTCTGTGTTCAGGGTTTCTTATCCAGCCAGGGTGAACTCCTTCCCTAGCCCACTGCCTCTCCTTTCTTTGTATCCTCTCTGTTGGCATGCTTACCCCATCCATTGTGGCTGTGAATCTTTTTCCACTTCTAGACTCTTGACTTTGCAGATAACGTGTGGTGTGCAAGCCCCATGCCTAGCTGGGTGCTTGGCAACCAGAAAGTAACTAATGGTTTCTCCAGTACTTCCAGACTAGGTTTGATATGAATGGTGAACTCTTTAGCAAGATCGAGTATCCCGTTTAAGCTGTTACCATGCTTTCTGATCAAATCTTTTAAAATTCTGTCTTTTCACAATAGGTTACAAACTGTGTGAGGTCAGGTTGCTTGCTTATATCTAGTGTATGCAAGGAGTTAAATATCCATGAAAAATGAATTATATCACTAAATTATATTCTAGAAATTATGTGGATTTAAAACAGTACCAGCATTGTTTGCGTGTGCTGGTACTGCAGTAACCTTAGCATTATTGAGAATTACCATTTTACCACTTCTTAGGATAAAATAATAGCTGATTATTGACTTACATCTGACGATTTGTTGAACATATTTCCATATTGTTTGCCACTTTTGGGAATCTACCCAAAGGACACAAAAACACTAATCCAAAAGGATACATGCACCCATATGTTCATTTTTAATCTTTTCCTTATTTTCTGTGTTGATATTTACCTATTGAGTTTTTAATGCTTTCTTATGAACTCTTAGAATAACTTTTTGTTTTGCCACTGATTATATTTTCCTAATTCATTTTTTATTTTTGTGGCCCTTTCATCGCATATTCTCTTAATTTTAGTATTATTAAATTTTGTTTTAATGTATTGATTTTTCTATGATTTGTACTTTTGAAATATTTAATTCTTAAAATATTTAATCTTTCTTTATAGTGGGAATTTATATTGGATTCAGGAAGTCTGTGATTATTGGTGAATATAATATTAACTGTATTACCGTGAATGGATTCCTGCTAGATTTAAGAAATGTTTACAGATTAAGTTATAGTATAGCAATAGTATTTATAGTTCATGTTAAATATTCAGATCTTGTAATGCTGTATTGTATTTTGTTTCAAAAGTGATTTGTGTACAACTCTTTAATTTTACCCAGTTATGATAATTTAGCACAACTTTTTTTTTATAGTAAGAGGGAAAGTTAATATAAAGCTATTTACTATGGAAATTATTAGTGTTTCTGAATATAATTTTCTATTTTGTTCAACTGTGATTTTTAAAATTTTTTAAATTGTTTATTTATTAGGAAAAACTATTCCTTAGCCCAGGTATTCAGTTTCATAGTTCAGAAACACAGGTGAGTGATAAAATTCTGTGGAAATCAACCCAAAGAAATCCTTTTTTAAAATCATATCATTTTTATTAAGGTAACATTGGTTTACAAGACTGTATATGATTTAGGGGTAGAGGTTCATACCTCTTCAGACATATGCTACCACACCCTCTACCAAATCTTCCCCCGTAGCCCATTGAATCTCTTGCCCTGCTTGCTTGCCAACCACTCTTTGTAGCCTTATTAATTCTTTACTCAAATTTCTAGGCTTTGTTTTGCCAGTTCCTTTGCTTTGTTTCTTTATATTTCACTTTTGAGTGAAGTCATTCAGTATTTTTCTTTTTCTTTCTGACTTACTTTATGTAGCATAATCCTCCCCACCCTCGTTGTTGCAAATGACAATGTTCCCCCCCCTTTTTTTTAGTATACCTGAGTGATATTGTATATATAAAAACCACATCTTCTTCATCTGCTCATCTATCATTGAGCACTTAGGTTGTTCCAGTAACTTCACTGCTGTAAATAGTGTTGCTATTACATAGCACTATAATGAAGTATACAGTCAAATTACACAAGTTGCTCATATAATATCTAGCATGTCATATCTGCATAGGAGTGCAGATGACTCTTTGAATTCATGCTTTTGTATTCTTCAGATAGATGCTGAAGAATGAAATTGTTGGATCATAAGGTGGATCTATTTTTAATATTTTGAGGAGCCTCCATACTGTTTTCCAAGGGGACTGGACCAGTCTGCATTCCCACCCACAGTGAATTGAGGCTTCCTTTTCCTTCATATCCTTGCCAGCACTTCTGGCTTCCCGTCTTTTTGATATGGACCATTCTCACAGGTGGGAGGTGGTGGCTCACTGTAGTTTTGATTTGCCTTGCCCTGATAATAGGTGGTGATGAACATGTTTTCTTAATCTAGAGAAATTCTTTACTTTCCAAAGTCGTTTTGCACTCTAAAGATACCTGCCTTTTTCATTTTCTCAAAATCTTTGGTAGAGTCACAGATCTATAGAACTCTGCATATGCCACCTCTCTGATCCAGCCACAGCAAACCCATAGGAAGCTGCAGCCGTCTCCCCTCCCCGCCATGCAGATGCCCCAGGGACATGGGGTTGCAGATGGGTGCCCAGAGGCCCTGTGTGTGAGGCCTTGAGGCCTTGTCTCATCACTGGAACTGTGGTAGCTACTCTCAGCACTGACCTCCTGTCAGACTGAAGGAGGAGGGGCTGGGGCCCCAGCAGCGCAAGTGCAAGCTTTTGGGGATTGGTTCCTGGCCAGTCACTTTTTAGTTTGGGGAGATTGATACTAGAATTCAGTTTGTGTAATTTGACTGTATACATCATTATAATGCAAATTTCTGCTTCAAATATTATCACACCTTGTTTTCTTTTATAGAGAGAACATTAGTAATAGACTAGACAAACACTGGAAACTTCATGTTGCCTAAAAAATAGAATAATTATTGAGATTCTTTTATAGCATAAGTGTTATATAAATAGGCCTATTTCTGTGACTTAGAAATCTGCTAACAGTGTTCATATTAGAATTTGTCATCTGAAACCCTCTTTAAGAATGAACTTTGTCTGATTTCCCCCTCCCAGTCTTTTACTTAAGTTTTAAAGCTACAGAGGTTACAGGATTAGCTACTGAGCACTCTGTAACCCCTTCAAGTAGGTATTTATCTGTTCCATTTATCTGTATCATTACAGGTATTTATCTGTAACATTTTGCCATCTTTTTTTTTTTTTTTTTTTCCTGACTGGTTTGAGCGGCCATCTCAGCTCTCATGGCCCATGTATTCAGTGTGTTGTGCCTGAGGATGAGCCATTTAATAATAGAGCCACAATAAAACTGCCCCTTCAAGTTCCCACACGCTGACTGAATATATACCCATAATATTTTCTTTTCCTGCTAAGCAACTTCATATAGAATCTCCATACCCATTCAGGACCCAGTCGTACATTGCCTGGGATCCTACATTGTATTCAGCTATTAGACTTAGTCTTTTTGATTCTAGCACTTTTCTCAAAACTTTTTTGACCTGGGGAGGGGGCTGTCTTGTGACTTGATATTTTTGTTTTTTTTGCAGAAAGTCCCTTTTTGTCTGGCTCCTTATGATTAGATACAGGATTTTGGAAAGAAATACTGTAAGGAACTCTTGTTGTGCTCTCTGGCCATGCTGTGCTCAGACTGCATCTCATGTCATGAGTTGACGCTGGTTAAATTTGATGGCGGGGTCCCCTTTCTACTCTGTACCCTCTTTTTGCCTGTGGGGATCATATCTTCATGGTCTGTGGTGTTAGTATCCATTATTGTTCAAATCATCTGTTACAGTGTTGATTACAAAACTATTTTTGTAATTCTCTCAGTCTTTCTACATTTATTCTTTAAAGAAGAATGGTATTCTTTAAAGAAGAGCGTCCCCTACCCCTTGTCCCTTTACTTAGTATCACTTTAGACTCATGGATTCAGTTTTTTCGTCTACTGTCTTGTCATGCGTAAGTAGTTCCTGTTATTGCTCAGGCGATGCCATATTACCTTTTTGAATCAGAAAAAAATTTCTTGTAATCATTTACTGGTAGAAAAGTAAATTTGGCCTAGAAATGTCATTTTGGGTAACATTTCTTTAAACTGACAGGGATTTTTCTCTCATTTACACTGCGATTAAAATATAATGCATTTTTATAGCTCTTGAAAAGATTACACTATTCAATTGGAACCATAATTACTTGAATAGCTGCTATCCTCTGACTTCTTCAAAGGTTTTAGTTATATTTTGTCTAGTGTGGAAACTTACTTTAGATTTCTTCCAGTTCCAGGTATTTTTTGTACTTGGGGTCTAGGGGGAGGGTGATGGGGAGAGACAGCTTTAAAGATTGTTTCATCTTGTTTTAGTCAGTATATAAAGCTTTAGCTAAAAAGGGAAAAGTAATGCACTGGAGAAGTCTTGCTAAAGTGTCTGGGAGGAGTCGTCCCTGGGACTGATTTTAGAGGGAGTTTTTTACATGAAGATCATTCGATATATTTTTCTTAAGATTTACTGTACTTCTTGTCTCCATGTAGAGAATTCTTTGTAAAATAACACATGACTTAAGACTCACTTTTTTTTTTAAATTAAAAAAATTGTTTATCAGTCAGCTCTGTGCTGAGGACACCAGATGCCAGTATGAAACCCCAGGCTGGGAAAGGCGTTTCCTCAGTACCAGGGAAGTGACACTTTCGTGTCAAAACAAGGCATGTGTTGGGAGAGGGTGGCAGGAAGCTGAGAGCGATCCCCCTTGTTATGACTCACTTTTTAAATCTCAAGCTTTTGCTTTGTGGCAGGATCTATAGTTATGGCCAGTTACGCAATCAGAGCCCCAAATCTTAATGCTTCAGTGAGGGTCTTTATGTCATGAAAAGTGGAATCTGGGAGCATTTACCGGAAAGAAAAGATTATTTAGAGTTTGTGAAATTGTGTCTTGATTGCCTTGACTTTTGCTTGTGTCACAGTGACTTCCATTGCTTTGAGATGAGCTGGGTTCATGTCCCCTTGTTTTATAGAAAGTGTAGCTTGTCTCCTCTGTGATGTGGGTAAAGTGTTATTAACTGCGGGGCTCAACAGAAAATGGATCGAGCTTGGAGATGAGGAGGAGCTGCTGTTTCTAACTGCTGTCAGTGGAAAAGAATAGAGCTTTATAAGACCCACGCTTATGCTAGCACCAGATAAGTGAAAGAAATGGCCCAGCAAGTAGTTGGGGAAAGGACAGACTTTCTGGTAACTAATGAAAAATGCTTGGACAGGTGTATTGCTATGTGTGAAATTGTGCTGTTTGTCTACTATCGTAAACTGTTCATAAAAGACAGTGCCTGGTAGGTTAAGCGCTAAAGGCCGTATATGGGCCTGTGTTCTCTGTATTCTGAGACCTGTCATAGCAGTTGGAGTAGCTAGTCCTTCCCCGACTAATGAGCAATCCTTGGACACTAGCTGGTGTTGGAGAATTCAACTCAGTTCCGACACCGTTCTGCCCAGAGGTGGTGTTAGGTTCCCCAGCAGCACACTCAGTGCCCCAAGACTGCCCTCCACTTCAAACACCTGGCGCAAGCCCAGGCTGCTACGTGGCTTCGATCAGCCAGCTTACGTCGGAGGTTCCCTCCGTCTCCACAGCCTCCAGGTGCCTGTTGCTTGGTCACCTCACCGTCTGCTCCTGACGAACTTGCTGTAAATCAGAGGTTCGCAGGACCCCTGTCTTGGTTTTGATTAATTCCTACAACACCACGCTGACTTACCGGATACAAAATACTGAAGGATAGGACTCCGTAGTCAGAGGGAAGACTTACAGAGGTGAGGTATGGGGAGAAGACTTGGAGCGTCTAGGCCCTCTCCAGGCTCACCATTCTCCCCCAAATCTTCACGTTTGCCAGCCAGGAACCTCTTCCGAAGCTCCACCTTTTGAATTTCTATAGCGCCTTCATTACAGGCACAGTTGATTAACTCAGTGACCTGGACGTCTGGCCCCCTCTCTTCTCTGGAAGGGTCAGGAGGTAGCACTGGAAGTGCCTCTAACCACAGGGGCTGGTTCGCCTGGCAGCCAGACTCCACCCCTGGGTCCATCTCCAGAAGTCACCTCCATTAACTTAAGAGCTCTCTTTAGCTCTCCTACACTTAGGAAATTGCAAGGCTTTTGGGAACTGTGAACCAGGACCTGTGGATGGAAACCAGATATGTATTAATTACTTAAATGACCAAATACCTGTTTCTTGTACGTCACAGTACTACCATACTAATAATGTAGCTTGATGATAATATCTTGGTGGAGAATGCAATATCACCACAGCTTCTATAATAGAGTAGTAAATATGCTTTTTGCAAGGACAACCCAGTGTAAGTATCTTCTCCAATTTAATACCATTAACAAATAAAGTGGTATAATAATATTTAACTGTGAATTATTTGGGGACTTTTTCCACGAAAACAAGTTTTTTCTTTGTGTTGTATTTTGTTTTAAAGACCCTCACCTTGAATATTTGGCCCATTTTCCTGAATAAAGAGCTGGTTGTCAAGGTACTGAGGCGTTGACATTGCAGTTTCCTGGGAGAGCGTCCTCTGTTTTGTAGGAGTCCGATGTCTGCCAAATAGCTGCTCTGCCTCGCTGCCGAGGGCTGACAGCACTAGCAGTTGTGTGCATGGGAATTGTCTCATAGTTGGAGAAATAAGTCCGTTTTTTGGGCTTCTGGAACCCAGGTAGAGCTGCGACACTGTGACACAGCAGTTCCAACTGCTGTCTTAAATATCTCCAGGCCCTTAGCAAAACAAGCTTGTTAATAGGAAGGAATGTACAGACCACAGTAAGTGCAGAGCATGCTGTGTGTGCAGAGTTAGCTTGGTATCTTTTAAGTTGTTCTGTGTGTTTATGTAAAAATGGTAAGATTTTAAAATTCAAGTATATTTTATTTAGGCTGTTGTGTTTTGTTGTTGTTGTTAAAGATTTATTTTTATTTATGCATAAATAAATGAACAGGCCAGAGGTGTGGGGGGTGAGAGGATTCACCAGAGACAAAGTGGGGAGCAGAACAGGCAGATCGACTAAAATTCACTGCTGAGGGGAGCAGTGGGCAAGACAGGAGAGGTCTGCTGCGCCATGTGGGTCAGCTCCGTGGCTGGGGATTGGAGATCATTGGGGACTGTAGTGATCGCTTGGTAGTGCTGGGAGTTTAACCCTTGCATCACCAAGGAAACCTCTATTTAGGCAGTTGTGTGTAATTAATATTGTTTAGTATGATTTTCTGTTTTCTGATTTGCTAGTCAGTTGAAGGACTCCCCATGAACAAGACCAAAATTTTTCTCAGAAAATAGTTCTGCATCTGCTCTAGTACATGGACATATGCATACTCAAGATTCCAAAGTAATTTTAGTTTGTAAATATAAGAAAAATGATTTGTCACCCATTGCTGCTACAGCAAACCTCAGTAATGTATATTTATAACTGTTATCATTAAAGAATATAACTTCTAATTCTTAGACATTTCATAGAAAAGATCTCTGTAGCTAAAACTAACGTAAAATAAAATTTAAATATTTTTAGCTTAGAGTTTTGTACTTTAGAGTACTTTAATGTGTTGTTAGTTTTGTTTAATATTGTCGTCCATTACATTCCTATTATAATATTATTTTGTTTAGTAACAATGTATTTACACCTAATTTTATCCTCTGTATGCTAGTGAATTATATTAGTTGAGAGTGTTAAGGCACAGTGGTTTCTAAGTTTTCCTAGGCCTGCTGCTGTATACTGCTCCTCTGTGTCAGAAATAAATAGACTGACATAGTCCAGACTAACAACTTGAGTTTAGGGAATTTTTCCTTCCAGAAAGACATAATAAGTGTTTGGATTAGTCTGTTTTAGACAATCTCAGAAATTTTTACCTCTCACTGATTACTTGGTGAGTGGGACTGAATATATCAATGAAGAAAATTATGAAGACAATTTTTCTTATCAGCATGGTTTAAGATTGGATATTCTACTGAGATATTTATGAATGAATGGATATCTGAGTTTGCTTCAAAGTTATTCATCTGTTAGTGAAAGGTGAATGAGGGAAAGGATTTAAGATGAAACAAGAATGCCTTTGAAGAATTGTGGGTATGGAAGTTGGCTACATGGGGATTTATTGCTGTATTCTCTTTCATGTGTGTTTGAGATTTTTTTCAAATAAGAAAGTTTAAAAAATTGAATGGAAGATCTTCAAATCAGTGATGCACCCTTTCTCAACTTCGAAGAGATGGGGGGGCGAGGGAGGCGGGGAAGAGAAGAAGGTTCTTAAGAGAATTAAACTCTAAAGCTGTAAGGGACTATAGTACCTTTCCTTCCGTGCATCTGGAATGGTGCTAATTATGTACTGTTCTTGGGAGAACTGAAAAAAAGAGTCATTTTTGTTTTCTGTTTCTAAGGGTGGAACATTGGGTAAGAAGGACTAGTTGGGAGTATAGAAATATGATTGATTAACATTGTAATGTTTTCTTATTTGACTATTCTTTGCTTTTTAAATAAGAAGTTTCAAACTTCAGTTTTTGAGCATGCTCCAAATAGTATGTTGTAAACATACTACCCTGTGCTAAAACTGTTGGAAAATGCTGTTTTCTTTTTTATTAGGTATAGTCTGAAAAGACAGCCTGTTGAGAGAATGCACCTTGCTGTAGTTGCCTGTGGAGAAAGACTGGAAGAAACTATAACCATGTTAAAGTCAGCCATCATATTCAGCATCAAACCTCTTCAGTTCCATATTTTTGCTGAAGATCAACTACATGATAGTTTTAAAGGCATAGTAAGTATATGAGACATAGTAAAGATTTTTGAGTTGAATATTTAACAGAATATTTAATGTATTTTAATCCTTCGCTGAACAAAAATATTTGTTCTGTAGCTCTGCTTTCACAGAGTAAGGAGTGCACTCTCATACAGCTTCCATCTGTGAACCTAGATCTAGAATACAAGAAGAAAGTTTGTTTCTGAACAGGAAGGAGTAGGCTAATTAAAATCCTTTGCCAAATATGCAGGCTTTGTTTTACTGCCTATAGTTCCAGAATGTTGTGATTGAGAAGTCCTGTGTTTAATTTTTTGCCCATCCATAACCTGGGAGGACCTCAATCAGAGTGTATGTAATAGTTTTAATTCTATTTTGAGGGAAGGGAATTGTTTGTTTGATTTTAGAGGGAATTCTTGATTGACAGTATAGAGGGAGTGGCTTCTTAGTCTGATGAGAGTGTTCTTTGAGTCCAGCAAGATGGCAGCAAAGTGAAGATGCTGGACTTAGCTCCTCCATATAGTCACAGCTAGATTACAACAAGACAAACAGCCCTTAAAAGATAACCCCTAAAAGATAAACAGATGATTGTCACATACACCAGATGCAGTGGTGCAGCAGAAAGGAGTAGGAAAAACTTACTAAACTACTTGCAGCAATACTGGGGCACTATAACCCAAAATGGGGAGGAGTGGCTGCTGTCTGGAGCCCCTCTGCTGTTAATCTGGGCTCATGCTGATATCAGCACTGCACTGGAAGAAGGGGGTGCACAGAGTTGACCTGGAAGCCAAAGGGTGTACTATTGGAGAATTACAGTAGTAGGGGTGTGGAGTGATGATTATTGGCTTAAGCCTGAGGCTTCCAATCTGGAACAGCTGGAGCCCAAATCTGCAGAAACAGCAGATCTGATCGCTTTTGTCTCCTCATAGAAGAGGCTATTATTTGGAGCCTGAGGCTGTGACCTATGACACACCTTCTTATCCCCACCCAGGGCCCAAATTGAGGCAACTGAATGCTCTCACTAAGCAGAACTTAGGCCCTGGGTCATTATAATCAGAAAGAACAAGTGCTCTGTACTCAAAAAGCAAAGAGAACAATTTCTTGCTCGTGGCCCTGTCCAAACTATAATTCTTACACAGCACTGCAGCTAGTGCTCAGCCACAGACTAGAGTTTGAACTTGACACCAGGCTGTGTGTGACATTTTGCCTGAGGAGTTGATCTAGGGGAGGCGATCACTATGGATCCTTAACATACTCAGGTACCCACAGCACTGTGGGAAACTTGAACTTTTTTTTTTTTTAAGATTTATTTATTTAAGCATACAAGCTGGGGTGCAGACCAGAGGCGTGGGGTAGCAGGAGGGTTTACCAGACACAGAGTGGGGAGCAGAACAGGCAGATCGATGGAAACACACTGCTGAGGGGAGCAGCGGGCAAGGCAAGAGAGGTCTGCTGCACCATGGGGGAATCTCCCCGGCTGGGCGTCGAATCGCATTGCCGCACAGCTCCACAGCGCAACGCCTAACCGCTGTGCCACCAGTGAGGCCCGAAACTTGAACTCTTGATGCTCACTGGAGTGATTTTCTGTACTCTACTGCCTTGGTTCCTTTTTACCTACTACTGCTTTCCAGCATCAGTGCACCAACCATCTGAGCAGGTGCAGAGGCATAGGTCTGTGAAATAATTAGGCACCCGATCATCCTGGGTAAAAAGTTAAGATTATACCCAACTTCTTGTTAAGATAAGAAAACCATTAAGAACTAAATATGAAGATGTAAAAGAACATATCATGAATTATGGAGCAAAAAAATCCCAAGAGAAGTCTCAATGTATTAGAACTCTGGAATATGCCTAAAGAGTTTAAGGTAATAGAATTAAGAAAAACCCTGGATGATGTAAAACAGGGACACAATACAGATTGAGAAAATATTAGACTGCCGCAACTAGAACTAGTTTTAAAAAATGCTATAAATGAATTAAATATAATTGAGTTCCTTAACAGTAGACAAGGGCAAATAATGGAGAGAAATAATTTGAAAGCACAGCAGAGTGGCAGAGAACACACAGCAACAAAGAGAAAAGAACAAAAAAAAAAAAGAAAAGAAAACAGTGTAAGAGCTCTTTGGGATAACCTAAAGAGAAATAACATCTGTGTCATGGGGGATCCGGGGAGAAGAGAGGATAGGCATAGACAATTTATTTAAAGAAATAATTGCTGAGAACTATTTCAGTCTTGGAAATAAACCAGATGTCTTGATACATGAGACCCAAAAAGTTCCAAATAAAATAATAGCAGACTGACACTCTAAGACAATTTTAATAAACTGTTACAAGTCAATGACAAGAATAGAATACTAAGGGCATCAAAAGAAGTGTAACTTACAGGGGAATATCAATTAAATTGCTCACAGATTTTTCAGTAGAAACCCTGCAGGCAAGGGAATGGCATGAGGTATTTAAAGTATTCTGAGAGATTTCCAGCATAAAATACTTTATCCTGTGAGATTGCTATTCAAACAGAGGAAGTCTATGTAAAAAAAATATATTGGATGTTTTTTCAAGTTAACGTAGGTTTTTTTTTTTTTTGCATGTTAAGTAAAAAAATACTACTTGTGACCTTAAATCTTTTAATTTTCTACCAAAATCTTTGATTCCAGTAGATATAAGACTTTACTATTTTAAAATATTTCTAGTATCTGTATTTTTTTTAAAGATTTATTTATTTATGCGTACAAGCTGGGGTACAGGCCAGAGGCATGGGGTGGCGAGAGGGTTCACCAGAGACAGAGTGGGGAGCAGAACAGGCAGATTGACGGAAACACACTGTTGAGGGGAGCAGCGGGAGAGGCAGGAGAGGTCTGCCGCACCATGTGGGAATCTCCCCGGCCGGGCGTCGAACTCGCATTGCTGCTGCCTACAGCTCCACAGTGCAGTGTTTCACTGCTGTGCCATCAGGGAGGCCCTAGTATCTGTATTTTTGATATATTCTTTTGTGATCTTAATTTCTTTATCAGATTTTCTAAAATATTAACTAAGAAATTAGTCTTTTTTATCCTAGTAGTTCCAAGAATGACAACAGATTGCTACTATGAAAATCTTTGAAAAGGTTAATAAAAAAAGTAAATTGAATTTATTGCTTCATCTTATATGTAGTCTGTGTGTTGTATTCAAATGTGACTTATTGCTTGTGTAAAGATACTATTTTTTTAAACTTAGTTTTTCTTTGCCTATTATGAACAGCTCTGAAAATACTTCGTTTTGCTTCTGATGAAAGAATATCAAATACTGTATGAAATGTGCTTTTACTGCAAAAAAGATATAAAGTATTAGAATATTAAATTAAAAATGCCTATGATTTCATTTTGAAGTTGATATTGAAGGTATCTCTAAGCGATTTGTACGTTATTTAGGGAAAAGTGATTTGAACTAATAGAGAATAAAGCAATAGTGTTGGAAGGAAGGACTTCCTTTAAACTATGTTGGAAGGCATTAATGTGTTTGAACATTACATAAACACAGTCAGAATTCATAAAGAGCCTGTTAGAGAAACTTAGAAATTTCCCTTCCTCCCCCTGTAGATTGTGAATGCTCTTTAGGAAATTTGAACCCACAGTTATATGAATAATGTTATAATGCAGTTTTACTTCAATAAAAAATCAATTCTATTAAAGCAACAAATGATAGGTAATAAAACATTTTAAACAATTCACTGTCTTAAAATGCATTCAGGATACTAAAGAATAAATTGTATACATTATAGACTTTGGATCTGTTTTGCTTTTTGTAATGAATTGGATGTTTTCTCAGAATGTTTTATTAATAGGGATATCCATGCTTATTAAAACCACATGAATGAACAAATGTTTTTAAACAGTCATTTTGGTCTGACTTGACTTTAAGAGCAAACATTTTTTATTATAAATTGTAATAATTGGTACTTAATTTTGCTGAGTTTGGTAAGTTCAGAGATTGAAAGTATTACATATCATGTACTGTTGAGGGAGATGAACAACTTGGAAGGTCTTACAACTTTCTGATTTTGCTATTGACACCTTATAATTTTCATTGTGCCCAGATCTTAATGGTGGCACCTTAATGTTACTATGATTTTAAGATTTTGAGTGAAAGCAAATGGTGGGAAAGAAGAATGTGACTTTGTACAAAATAAAATGTGTACTTTCTTAATTTTGTTTTATATTATGTGATTTTATAGAGAGAATTGGAAATAAAACAAATCTTAACTTTTTTTTTTATTTTTAGCTTGACAGCTGGTCATTTCTACAAACATTTAATTATTCCTTATACCCAATAACTTTTCCAAGTCAGAATGCAGCAGAGTGGAAAAAACTCTTCAAACCATGTGCTTCCCAGAGATTGTTCTTGCCGGTGAGTTTTATTTCTCAGGGTTTTTTTTTTGTTTTTTTCCTTTTTAACTTGAGCCATGCTTTTAAACAGGTGAAGTAGTGAACGGTTGCATATAAATTCAATTAAATAAATAGACATAGGCAAACATGTATGATTTTCTTTTTAGGAAATATTAGGAAATTATTCTCATATTAGGAAAAAATTCTCATAGAACAAGTAAAAGCTATGACAAAACCTCTGTGAAAGTTGAAAAATCTGTAATTTCTGTTGAAATACTCTGAGCATTCCTCGTAGATGCTCGTTTATTTCCAGGCCACTGTAGTAAAGCAATTGCACATTTTTGGGTCTCCCGTCGTAGTTAAAGTTTACTTTAAACACTTTACGGTATTAAGTGTGCTGTGGCAGTGGATCTAGAAGCACAGTGTACATCCCGTGATTCAAGGTGACATGGAGACATGTGAGCACATGCTGGTGGGAAAATGGGGCCGGCTGCTGGATTGGCGCAAATCTTCAGTTTTTAAAAAGTGCAATATCTGTGAAGAGTGAGAAAGTGAGGGTATTTCTTACATTTTAATTTATTCCATTGCTATAAAAACATTTATTTAAAAAGGTATTGAGGTTTGGGGATCTTAATGGACCCAGGACTGTTTCCAGGGGAGCTGCGGTGGCAGGTACACCTTCAAGTTATAGGCTGTGATTGTAATTTGGGAAAGGGGACAGATTGCACCATTAACCGTTGCTGTTTTGAACCAAGTCAGTTAACCTGTTCTAACTTATGTTTTTTAAAAGAGACACAAAATTTAAGGCATATGGAAAGTGGGAACCATTTATTCAATGTGACTGTTTTTGGTGATAGTGTCTGGTGACAAACCCTAATTTTTTTAAATATAGAAATATGCAGGGCCTCCCTGGTGGCGCAGGGGTTGAGTGCTGCGCTGTGGAGCTGTCGGCAGCGCGCAATGCGGGTTCGACGCCCAAGCCGGGGAGAATCCCACATGGTGCGGCAGACCTCTCCTGCCTCGCCCGCTGCTCCCCTCAGCAGTGTGTTTCTGATCTGCCTTTTCTGCTCCCCACTCTGTCTCTGGTGAACCCTCTCGCCGCCCCGCGCCTCTGGCCTGTACCCCAGCTTGTATGTATAAATAAAAAAGAAGAGAGAGAAATGAATGAACCAGACCTGTTTCTTGTTTTCATAGAGCTTATTTTCTGATGTGAGAGCCAAACTTTAAACACAATATGACATTAAATAAACTCAGATATGTTACTAAAAAAGCAATAACAGGTGAAAGAAGCATGAAGTTACAGCCATTTCTCTTGGAATTTCTTCCTGCACTATTAACACATGTAATTGTTGCTGTTGTGACATGAAATTTGCTGGATCATTTAATGATATAATGGAGTTGTTAAATAATAAAGTACTGAAACCTGTCCAGTTGTTCTCATACTTTGCTGATAGATCTGCCTCTTTTCACCAGTTTTAAATAAGTTGCTGCATTATTTTTGTAATGGATAAACTTCTACAGTTTCTCTTTATTTCAGTTAGATTGCGGGGGCGGGGGGGGGGTGGTGTGTCTGACTTGAATAGGGAACACCTTGCCAAGAAACCCGACTCCCCCTCAGGCTCAGGCATCAGGCAGCCACCTCTCCTGGCCAGGCTGTAGGAGGGCTGATCTGGCTGGGGGATCTGCTGGGCCATCTGGTCAGGGAACCAGGACTCAGGGGAGTCCCCCAACCCCCCCACCCCCGTCCCGGAGTCCTGCCTCCTCTGGCAGACGTGCTTACGTAGAGAAGGGCCTTGACCTCTCTGAGTCTGTTTTCTCGTCTATAAATGGAGAAAATAATAGCACTAACCTGCGTGACTGCTAAGAAGAGATGGGATAGCAAATATAAAAATCTTGGCACTGGATCCAGCATGTTGTGATACATGAGACCGCATCACCTGTTTATAGTCTTTCCTCCCTGCTCACACTTTAATGTTTTCAAGTGCAGAGAAGAATTGAAAGAATTGTACAAGGAACACCCATGCATGTTCTACCCAGATTCTACAATTAACAGATTCTACAATTACTGTCCTTGCTTTATCACATATCTATTCATCTGTCTAGCCCTCTGGCCATCTAGCAAGCCACCTGTTCTCAATACTTAATACTGTTATGTAACAATTTGCTCCCATACTTTCTGGCTTAAAACAGCTCTTTTGTTATGCTTAAAAGGAAAAAAGTTGATGAAAAGAACTAATGGGCCCCCCTGGTGGCACAGGGGTTAAAGTCTCAGCACTTTCAAGCTATCAGCAGCCTCTCCTGCCTGAGTTTGACCCCTGGCCAGGAAGCTGATCCACATAGGGTACAGCAGACCTCTCCTGTCACACACTGCTCCGCTTAGCAGTATATTTCAGTAGATCTGTCTGTTCTGCTCCCATTTTGTCTCTGGGGAATCCTGTCTCCTCCTGCACCTCTGGCCTACACCCCAGTTCTTGTATGCATAAATAAATAAAAATAAATCTTAAGAAAATAACTAATGTAAGTCGTGTGAGTTCCTTCCCCCCAAAGAATCCGAAAATTACTGATTTGGTTTTTGTTTAACCTTATGTCTGATCTCCAGTTGGCGGTGGAGTAAACTTAGAGCTTTATGGGGTGTTTCCGAATCTGCTAATGGTACATTCTGTAAACATCCTGTAATCTAAATAGGCTTAGATTAGCCTCATCATTGACTCCTACTAAAACACTGAAATAAGCACTAAATAAATTTGCAGGAGTCAGATTCACAAGCCCATGGGTGAGGCAGAAATAAAATTACCCTTGAAAGTCCTTGGAGAAGGCACATACTGGAGATTTGACACTTCTCATAAAATAACAATGTGACCAGTCTTTCTTCCCAAGACTAGTCTTCATCTTTACTAAGTGCGCATTTTCTTTGATTTTTTGGGAGACAGTGAGCACCGAGACAGGAAGAGCAGCACCCCAAAGGTGGGTGGTGTGGGTTGGTTCCATCCTTTCCTAGTTGAGACCGAAGTGATAGAAAAGCACCAGCCATTAATGTTACAGGCTAATGCGACAGGTTCATTTGATCTTCTTTTATATTGGTTTATTTCTGTATTTATCTCAGGAAATTAGAATTTGACATGTAAGTTCTCAATGTTTCTTTTCATTATGGAAAACATTTCCCTGATCTTTGTGGAAATTGCTTATATTTTATTTCTCTTTGAATAATGAGTTTTCTAATTTGTTTTTATAGCTTTCTCTTAGGTAAAGATTAGCATAATATTTATGCTGTTGTAAAGAATGACAGGTTTAGGAAAAATTACTGTGTTTAAAAATATAACTTAGCTTGTTTCTTAGGTATCTTATATAGTCAGTGTCTTTTATGTTTTATATTAAATATATAGAATTCTAGGTAATAATTCAAATCTCTTTTTTCATAGTTAATCCTGAAAGAAGTTGACTCACTATTGTATGTTGACACTGATATCCTGTTTTTACGGCCCGTGGATGATATTTGGTCTTTGCTAAAGAAGTTCAATTCCACACAAATTGCTGCCATGGCACCAGAACACGAAGAGCCTCGGATAGGCTGGTATAACCGCTTCGCCAGGCACCCTTACTATGGCAAGACTGGGGTGAACTCCGGGGTTATGCTGATGAATATGACCAGGATGAGAAGGAAGTATTTCAAGGTAAGTCACTGATACAGTAGTTGTGTAATGTTTCTCTCTCCTTCACATTGTTTAGTTTCCAGTTTCAGTAAAAACTGGGTTGAACTATTCGGGATTTTCCCAGCAGTGTAAATTAATTGAAGAGAAGGTTGTTCTCACGCTGCTCTTTATTACAGTGGAAAGTAGTTCCGACCAGAAGGCATTGCAGGGCAGAGGCGACAGCGCCCTGAGCAGAGGCTGTCTTCCTGGCCTGCAGTCCCAAGCAGTGTGATTTTGTGGTTGTTACAGCTGCAGGATAGTTGGCTGAAGTGTGCTGTGTCTTGGGGGACCCTGTGACCTGTTGGCCTGGTTCAAACCTTGTTCCTTGCCTGGGCCCAAGGGACCTTGTATATGTCTTGAATGTGTCTGGGCTTCACTTTTCTCTTCTGTGAAATGAGGATGGTAGGCAACAGCCCTGCATCCAGGCCTGAGTGAGGACCGGCTGAATTGGGACAGTCCCGACACATAGTAAAGGTGTTGGCTGTTTTGGTGCTATTAAAAGAGTTAATGTAAAAAATAGCATAAAAATAACAAAATAATTAATCTAAAAAATCCCTGCATGTTTTTCCCTCTCAGTTTGTGGAGTCAGTGGAAGTTAGGGTGTTTAAATTCTCTGACTGTCCATTCTGAATATGTGAGTACATTGTACTGTTTACCAGTCTCATGTAGTGAGTCTTATGTGCTGAATTTTAAGGCATTCTAGTCTATGGGTTCTGGAGTCAAACGTTTGTTTTATGTTTAGCTTTGCCACCTGTGTACTGATTGTCAGTTTGAAGGAGGCCCCTTTAAAATTCTCAGGTCAGAGCATGGCACATAGCAAGCAGCTAAATATTCACTAATCGTAGTGACATGAACACCCATATGGCTTTAATGTTTATCTTTTTAAAATCTAGTTATGGCTTAAAGTAAACATTAAGGGGACAGTCCATCTTTCATGAGCTGAGTATTTCTCATACATATTTTACGTTTGTCACATGAATTAGAATTTGCATTATTCTCCTTTCTACATGTCATTTAATTTTTGCCTCGTTTAGAATTGTTCCCTCTTAATATTGGCATTATTATTGATGTGTTTGGTATATAGGTAGTAGTACTGTTTGTATCTGTCACCACCCATCTATGTTGATATTTTTGTCTGAGGACAGATTATATATCTATCTTCTGTAAATACAATAACTCTTTATTTTTTAAAAACACTCCCATTTTTTGAGACTTTCTGAAATCTTGATTTCAGTTTTGTTTC
Organism: Scalopus aquaticus; assembly: GCA_004024925.1. Classification (NCBI taxonomy): domain Eukaryota; kingdom Metazoa; phylum Chordata; class Mammalia; order Eulipotyphla; family Talpidae; genus Scalopus; species Scalopus aquaticus. Next base: position 47,032 of record PVIJ01011511.1, read on the forward strand.
CCATAATTGAATGTATTAATAAAACCAGTGTATTTATTACCAAATAGTAAACATCTTACATTATACAATTTGTAAATATATCTTGAGTTTTAAGAACTCAAGTAATTCTTGTACCATAAAGTTTTACCAAATAAAATAGGTCTAATGCCATGAGATTCTTTCTTTTCTGATTATTATACTTGGCTATGCACAGTAATATTAGACCAGAAGATGGTGCTCTAAGATTATCTGCTAAGGAATAATTTAAGTTCTCAGCAATTCATTTGAGATTCATAGAATTATGAGTAGTGTTGCAAAGAACCTTAGTGATAATTGAGTAATACCACTATTTGATTTAAAAAAATAAAAAAAATAGTGATGTAGTTCAAACTTAAGATTACTTTTTAATTTAACCTATTACTTCATTGTCATTCTTCAATATTGTAAGTTTCTTTTTCTTTCCCTTTCATTTTTGTATGGTATGTTCTAAATTTCAAGCTTTGATTTTCTTCGCTTAATGAGAAACTTCTTATTTTCCTGTTCGGATCATGAGGAATTTCGTTAACATGCTCGGTGATTTATTTCAGAGCCATCCTTTTAGTAGCTTTTTAAAAAATCATTTGCTAAGTGAAATTCATTGTCATTATTTTTCCAGATTTTGGGGGCGGGACCTTGATTATTTTTAGTTACAGTGTTCTGCATTCTGAAAAACTTCACCTAAGGGTAATACAATTATAGAAGATCATACTTAGTTTAAATGTATAGTTTTTTCTCAGAAAGTCTGGCTCTTCCTCTCTTGAAGAACGCTGTTTATACCTCCACTGAGTCTGTTATATATCATAGAATAGTTTATGACAGCACTTTGTGAACTATGAAGAATCACTTTTTTAAAACTTCTATCTTGAGCCAAGCACTATCATGCTTTTGTAAAAATAATAAAAATAAATAGAAAAGCATTAGATTATATAGACAAAATTACTGTGTTAAACTGCTGTAAGCATTTCCATACTTACTCTTAATTTCTGTGCTTAGTCTTATTAGACATGAAAAATTCTCTGGTTGGTACTCTGTGAACTGCACTGTGAGGAGTACAAGTTTAAGGCGAGAGCTTTTAACACTTTGTGGTCTGCTCACGTATTAGTACGTGTTTTTGTCACCAGTATCAGGTGGCCGCTTACGTGTTAATACGTGTTCATCTAGTCTCTGGTTTTTCACGCCCCGGTGGATTTATTTGGAACTATTAGGAGCTATTTCTTTGATCGTACTCAGTCTAGAAGCTTTACACATTGTTTTGGTGAAAGTGTAAGGTGTTTTATGAGAGATATTACAGTTTTTTTAATATCCAGTAGTTCAGGAATTGTGTGTGTTTTATTGAAGCTTATACCATTCATGCGATGCCACAGAAAATGGCCAGCCCCAAGGGCTGGTAAATTTAAAGGGCACCGGCACACAAAGTGTTAAGAGTCCTAGAAGGCTTAGTGTTCCTTTTGTCCCCTTTCCACCCCAGATTCTTAGCATACTGAGTGCTCTTTCATCTCTAGTTTTCTTGGGTACTTGATGTGTTTCTAAATAATGAGCTATGAGCTGCCCTATTGAGGCTGAAAATTCAATATCTGTATTTGATTTTTTAAAAAGATTAAAAAGTAAATTGATAGATCATTAAGATGTTTATCTTAGCTCAAAAGGCAGCATTGTACTTAGTGGGGAAACAGTAGACGTTTTCCAGTTTAAGTCAAGACCATGTTATCTGGCACCGGAACTGTCACGTGATATTGCATCAGGGGTTCTCAGCCTGGAGGAATGACAAGCCCTGTGTTAGAAACCTGACAGAACAGGTAGAAACATTAGGAGATAAGGTCATCACTATATGCTATCGACACCTCTATAAACTGAAAAACCCAAAAGAACGTAATTGGAAACTACAATAAGCTATGAAACATATGGTTAAATCGACTGTGTTGAAAATAAAGTATAGGAATTCCTACTTTTCTAAAGAAAGACAAACTAGTGCCTAGTAGTTCTTTCTCTTGTAGAGAGCATTATATGACAACCTGCTGAAAACCCTGTTGATGTACAGCCCTCTCAGTTAATTGACACCCACAACTAGGATATTTTTTCTTTAAAGATTTATTTATTTATGCATACAAGCTGGGGTACAGGCCAGAGGCGTGGGATGGCAAGAGGGCCCACCAAAGGCGGAGTGGGGAGCAGAACAGGCAGAGCGGCAGAAATACACTGCTGAGTGGAGCAGCGGGTGAGGCAGGAGAGGTCTGCCGTGCCATGTGGGAATCTCCCCGGCCAGGCTTCGAACTCGTGTCACCGCTGCCAACGGCGCCACAGCACAGCGCTTAACCTCTGCCCCACCAGGGAGGCCCAATTAGGATATTTTTTTTGTGCTGGCACAATTCTGACTATGATAGCAAAGCCTAAAGTCTTCAAAACAAGTTGGATGAGGCTGTTCCTCCTTTATTAAGCACTTCTGTCACATGAGAGCCTTTAGGGGCACAACAGAGCTCTTCTCTGCAATGTCATCTTCAAGATTGCCAGCTGCGCCTCAGGATGTGGAGATTTGTGGGACTGTGTCCTGCTGGAGGGGCCCAGTTACTTTTCCTCACAGCTCTTTGTGTGTCATTTGTGATGCCTGTTTATAGACTCTTACGTGAGTTTTGTAATGTGCAAATTACATCCTTTTAGTAAATACAATGGAAGGCTCCAGTTAAATTGGTGTTAAAATAGGTACATTACTGAGGAATAAACTTAAAAGAAATTGGCACGATAAATATGAAGAAAGTTTTAATATGCTAATGAGAGAACAATTGAAATGTAAACATAGAAAGTGATACATTTTCTTGGATGAGAACATCTTATCATAAGCCAGTTGTCAAGGAGAATTGTAAACTATATATAGACACAAAATGGATAATTTTCTACTTCATTCATCTCTCTACAATGTAACTTTTGTCCGGCATATTGTTTTTTAGTGTTTACCTTTATTTTTGTATTTTTTTGCTAGATTTATCAATTTCAAATGATCTTTGAAATAAATGCCAATTACAAAAGATTAGCAAATCAGTGTAAGAATAATAGTGATCCTGGTACCAGTAATGATAACAGCTAACACCGAGTATGTACCTTGTGCCAGGTGCTGTCTGAGGTGCTCTTAGGTTTCTGGTAACAATCCTCAGCAGCTCTGTAGCACGACTTCGACTTGGTCACTGAAGTTGTCTGCATTTATGGTGAGGGCACAGTGAAAGTGCGTAAGCTTTCATGTACTTTCCCTTTCTCTCCTGACTTATTAATTTTATCACTTCTGAGTGCAGCTTTGGAGATCTTCTGCTGTTTTTCCCATGCCTGCTGGACATCCTTTCTCTGCTTTAGGTTTGTGATAGCTTCTTTGGTTTTCTAATGAGAAGTTTGCTTTTTTCTGTTGGCCTTTTATGATTGCTATGGAGGGATGGGGAACTGTCACGGTGCTGCCATTTTAAACCAGATGTCTGAGGGTCTTTTAAATGCATTTCCCAACAGAATGATATGACGACTGTCCGCTTACGATGGGGGGACATCCTGATGCCCTTGCTTAAAAAATACAAGCTGAACATCACATGGGGTGATCAAGATCTGCTGAACATCATATTTTTTCATAATCCAGGTAATCATTTTATTCTTTGCATTTATCATAGGGCATAGTTAGGACTTAGTTAAAAAAAAATGAAATATATATTTGACTTCAGCTCATATTAATGGTTATCACTATTTATATTTAAGACAGTAAAACTTTTTTTTAAAGATTTATTTATTTATACGTACAAGAGCTAGGGTGTAGGCCGCAGGTGGTTGGGGGGGGATTCACCAGAGACAGAGTGAGGAGCAGAACAGGTGGATTGAAGTACACTGCGGAGGGAGCAGCGGGTGAGGCAGGAGAGGTCTGCTGGGCCATGTGGGAAGCTCCCTGGCCAGAGATCGAACTCATGCTGCTGTGGCTCTGGACAGCTTCATAGTGCTGAGACTTAATCCCTTGTGCCACCAGGGAGGCCCCAAGACAGTAAAACATTTTTGAGTGTTGATTTAGTTGAGCATTATCTAAATTCCAAACATGTTTCGCTATTTTGAATCTTATCTCTTAAGAGTTGTGTTTTTAAAATACATTTTTTAGAGAAGTGTTAATTCTGTGAAATTAGTGTTACTTGCTTCATTGTTTTGTCTTTCTTCATGTAGAAAGCCTTTTTGTTTTTCCATGTCAATGGAATTATCGACCAGACCATTGTATATATGGAAGCAATTGCCAAGAAGCAGAAGAAGAAGGAATTTTTATTCTTCATGGGAACAGAGGTGTTTACCATGATGATAAGCAACCAGCATTTAGAACTATTTATGAAGCACTGAGAAATGTAAGCATTTGTGTGTGTCTCTGTGTGTAAGTACTTCTAAGCCTATAGAGAATTTATAAGAGCAGTGCAAAGAATTAAGAATTTCGCATCATTTACTTAAGTTCATCAATTATTAATCTTACCCTATTTGCTTTAGCATTGCTTTTTCCCTCTTGCTCTCTTTCTTTGTACACACACACACATACACACACACACACACACACACAGTTTTACCATTTGAAGATAGATTGTGTGCACTGTACACTTTTGCCCCTGAAAACTTTAGGGTGTTTTCACTAAGAGCAAAGACATTCTCTTTTTAAACACAGTATAGCTATCAAGCTCAGAAAATTTAACATTGTTACAGTACTTTTTTTTTTTTAAGATTTATTTATTTATGCATACAAGCTGGGGTACAGGCCAGAGGCGTGGGGCAGCGAGAGGGCTCACCAGAGACAGAGTGGGGAGCAGAACAGGCAGATGGACGGAAATACACTGCTGAGGGGAGCAGCGGGCGAGGCAGGAGAGGTCTGCTGTGCCATGTGGGAATCTCCCTGGCTGGACGTTGAACATGCGTAGTGGCTGCCGACAGCTTCACAGCGCAGCGCCTAACTGCTGTGCCACCATCTAGGTGTCTTTTTCTCACCTTCAGTTTAAAACAATTTCTCAGTCTTTGTCTTCTATGACTTGGGCATGTTTAGAGAATAGTATCCTGTCAGTCCCCCCTTTAAACATTTTATATGACATAGCTCCTTATAATTGGTTCAGAATCTGCCTCCTGGTCAGAACAGTGGATGAAGTGACCTGATGCCACCTGCATCTCATTGGTGATGGCGATTTTGATTCAGTCAGAATGTTGTTTAATTTCTCCACTTTGTAACAGTACTTTTTCCCCTCTTTTAAGCATTTTATGGAGAGACTCTCCCAAGCGGAATACAAAATGTAAAAGATTAAATAACAATAAAAATACATATATTTAACAATAACAACAACAAAAAAAATCATGTGAATGTTCTGCTCTCATCAAAATGTCCCTACTGGATTTAGCATCCATTGTTGGTTCTTGTTTAAACCACTCTGTTCCCCTTTCTTCCAGTTAAATTTTGTTCCTAACATCAGCACATTTTCTCATTTGCTTAATCCTGTAAGACATTAAATAATCCTGTAAAATGTTCCATTTATACCATCACCTTTTTTTTTTTTTTAGATTTATTTATTTATACATACAAGCTGGGGTACAGGCCAGAGGTGTGGGGCGGCGAGAGGGTTCACCAGAGACAGAGTAGGGAGCAGAACAGGCAGATCAGAAGTACACTGCTGAGGGGAGCAGCGGGCGAGGCAGGAGAGGTCTGCCGCACCATGTGGGATTCTCCCCGGCTGGGCATCGAACTCGCATCGCTGCTGCCGACAACTCCACAGCGCAGCGCTTAACCGCTGCGCCACCAAGGAGGCCCTATACCATCATCTTCATTCCTCTCCTTGCAAAAACCACCCTGCTAAAAAGAGTTCCAGACTTATTTCTAGTCCTAGCCTCTCCCCTGCTCCCCCCACCCCCCAATGTAAGTTTGTTCTCAGTACTGTGTTGAGAAGTTACTTGGATTAGTTCTTTCATTCTCTTTTCAGTGTGATTATGTTACTCATTTGAAATACACAGGGGGCCATTTGTGTTAGTATACTTTCAGTTTTTGTCCCTTGACCCCTTCTGTTCTTGTTGATTTAGTTTTAGTTTTTTGGCTATGTGGAATAAAGTATTCCAAAAGTCAAAACTATGTAAAGGTTTATTCTGAATTCTCACTCCCATCCCATCCCTCCACCTCAAACTTCCACCCCTTGGGTTACCAATTATATTGTTTCCTGGTCTGTTCTTCCTGTGTTTCTTTTTGTAAGATGAGCAGATGTCTGTGTGTTTTGTAACTAATTATCTTTTTTCTTGCATGGAAGGCGAATACTGTTTTAATTCATCTTTTCTTTTTTCCCCCCACTTAAAAATAATCTAGAAATCCAGGCATTTATTGGTAGCTTCCTCATCTTTTTTTGTTTTACACTTGTATGACACTTCATTTTATATATGTACTACTGTTTATTTAACCAGTCTGTTATGTTTGGACATTTTTGTAATTTCTACTATTTTGAATTATAAATAATGCAACAGTGCATAACTTTGCCTTGTGTGTATATAGGTAGGTAGGTAGGTAGACAGACAGTTGGGAGATGTACCCTCAGGGTAAATTTCTGGAAGTGGGATTATTGTATTGAAAGTTCCTCTGATTTCTCCTTCATAGAGATTGTCTGCATTTTTGTGAACAGTTTATGAGGATACCTGTTCCCACAGTCTCAGCAGTTTAGTGTTTTAGGCTTTTAAAATGTTGGTATTCTCATAGGTGAGAAATGGAATCTTTTTTTTATTATTGTTATTTATGTCTTTTACATTTTGTATTCCCCTTGGGCAGCCCACCACCAGTTCACCTGTGATCCATCTCCATGGTCCCCTGTATTCTCCTCTCTTCCATTTTGTGCCCTTATCTCCCCCCCCCCACCACCACCACTGAGTGTCTCTCTCCCACCTGGCCTCCCTATACTCCTGTTATAAGTGAAACCATTCAATATTTTTCTTTTTCTTTCTGACTTATTTCACTGAGTATGATTCCCTCTAATTCCATCCATGTCTCTGCAAATTGCATGTGTTTATCTTCTTTCCATGCTGAATAGTATTCCATTGTGTATATGTACCACATCTTCTGGATCCAGTCATCTATTTTTGGACATCTGGGTTGCTTCCATACCTTTGCTATTGTGAACAGTGCCGCAATGAACATACGGGTGCATGTATCCTTTCGGATTAGTGTTTTTGTGTCCTTTGGGTAAATTCCCAAAAGTGGTATTGCTGGGTCGTATGGGAGCTCCATGTTTAGCAGTTTGAGGAATCGCCATACAGCT
>PVIJ01011512.1:0-54314 GCA_004024925.1 Scalopus aquaticus
CAGGGAAATGCAAATTAAAACCACAATGAGATACCACCTCACCCCAGTGAGAATGGCGCACATTAATAAAACAGGCAACAACAAATGTTGGCGAGGATGTGGAGAAAAAGGAACTCTACTACACTGCTGGTGGGAATGCAAATTGATCCAACCACTATGGAAAGCTGTATGGCGTTTCCTCAAACTGCTAGAAATGGAATTTCCATATGACCCAGCAATACCACTACTGGGAATATACCCAAAAGCCACAAAAACACTAATCCGAAAGGATACATGCACCCGCATGTTTATTGCAGCACTGTTTACAATAGCTAAGGTATGGAAACAACCCAAATGCCCAAAAATAGATGACTGGATCAAGAAGATGTGTTACATATACACAATGGAATACTATTCAGCATTCAAAAAAGACAAACACATGCAATTCGCAGCAACATGGAAGGACCTAGAGGGGATCATGATCAGTGAAATAAGCCAGAAAGAAAAAGAAAAATATCAAATGGTTTCACTTATAACAGGAATATAGGGGAGCCAAATAAGAAAGCAACATTCAGCAGGGAAGGAGGGGAGGGGGAGAGCTCAAGAGGGGGGAGGAGGGGAGCACGGAGGACTATGGTGATGGCTCCATGGGTGAACAGGTGGTGGGTAACTTATGGGGAATACATAATAATGTAAAAGATACGAATAACAAAAATAAATATCTATTATATTAAAATAAAAGAAAGACAGACTGCATACACAGCACATACCAGGAACAATCATCAGGCAGAAAGGGGTAGGAACAACTGTAACTGAACTGTGTCTGCCGTGATACTGAGGCAGCACAGCTCACCAGAAGAGGGCTAGCACTGTATGCAAGTCTTCCTACAGTTGTTGACTCAGTGGCACAGAAGCACACTGGGGGACTGTGGAAACCTGGCTCTGTGCTGGATAAGTGAGTACACAGAATTAGTGTCCAGGGACAGAGGATGCACTATTAGAGAATTATAGGAGTAGAGGGGTGGGATGGAGCAAAAAGGCAGGTCAGATCACCTGTGTCTCCTCATAAAACTGGCTATTATTTGTAGCCAAGGCTATGGTAATTGAACTACCTTCCAGTCCCATACCCAGGGTCAAAACAGAAAACAAATAAACAACTAACTACCTCACTTTTAACAAGAGGAACAAACACCCCAGGGTAAAGCTCTGTAATAGAAAAGAGAACAACTCCTAGCTCGAGGCCTTGTTTCAAGTATAATCCACAGCTAGCATTGAATCCAGTCTCAAACAAAGCCTAGAGATTGAGGCTGGCACTTGACTATATGATGTGCTTAGGCTGAGGGGTTGTCCTAGAGGATGGGCTCACTCTCAATCCCCCATCACAAGTGTGTTACCCACAGCACAGAAGAAAGCTTGAATACTTGATGCTCATGAAAGGTGACCTTTGGTGCCCTACCACCCCAATTCCTTCTACTGATTACCCCTTGTTGATACCAGTTCTTTATCCACCTGAACAGGCATAAGAAGACAAAGGGAGCATTCTGAAAGTATATGCTCATCAAAACCTACATAAACTAAACATAAAGGGCAGAATAACATATCATAAGTGTCAAAGTAAGGGAAAAAAAAAGGAAGAAACCCAAGAGAAATCTCAATCTAGCAATACTGCAGAATATGCCTTAATGAAAAGATAAAAGTAACAGTTATAACGATGAGTCTTGAATTAAAAATAAATGAATGATATAAAACAGGAGCAGTATAAATACCAAGAAAATATGAGGCAGTTACAACTAGAGTTAATGGATCTTAAAAGATAACATAACTGTATTAAAAATACAATACAGGGCCCTCTCACCAGCAGACAAATGCAAGTAATGGAGCAATGAAGGAGCTTGAACAATGCTAGAGAACACACAAACAGCAAAATAAAAAGAAAAAAGGAAAAAAAAATGTGTATGTGTGTGTGTGTGTGTGTGTGTGTGTGTATGTATACACACACAAATATATACATATATATACATATGTGTGTGTGTGTATATATATATATTTGTGTGTGTATACATACACACACACACACACACACACACACACACATATGTGTCTCCTCTGAGATAACCTCCAGAGAAATAACATCTGGATCACGGGGGTTCCAGAAGGAAAAAAGAATGAGAAAATTTATTTAAAGAAATAATTGCTGAGAACCATCTCAACCTCAGAAATGAATTAATAGGCTGATCCAACAGCCTCAAAGAACTCCAAACTAAATAGTACAAGAGGGGCACACTCCAAGACACTTTATAATAAAACTATCAAACACTAAAGACAAGGACAGAATATTAAAATCATGAGAAAAGGTTAATCTATAAACAAACATCAATTAGACTGACCACATACTTTTCAGTAGAAACCTTATAGGCAAGAAAGGAATGGCAGGAGATATTTATGTAACTCAAAGGAAAAAGATTTCTAGCATAGAATACTTCACCCTGAAAGATTAGCATTCGAGATAGAAAGAAGGGCAAGGAGCTTCACTGAAACACAAAAGCTAAAAGAATTTATCAACACCAAGCTGCACATGAAAGAAGTGTTAAAGGAGTTATTATAAAGCAGCAGCACAGCAAATACAGAGGTAACAGACCTCTAAATTATATAACATGAAGGAGGAGAATAACAATGTGACCCATCAGAACAACTTTGAAACCAGACTACTGGCCACACAAATAGACCATCATATACTAACCTCAGAAGAACCTTCAAACAAAAATCAGTAGAAGTAACCCATAAGATAATGGAAATGGAACATAAATAAAATATAAAATGAAGATGTTAAAAACAGACAAACTAGAAATCAAAGAGAATAACAAAATGGCATTGAACACCTTAAATGTAAATGATCTGAATTCACCAGTCAAAAGGCAGAGTGGATGAATAGATTTCATAACCAAGTCCAATCATCTGCTTTTTACAGGAAATTCATTTTATCAGGAGAGAATATGCACAGACTTAAAGAGTGGAACAATGTCTTACAAAGTAAATAGCAATAAAAAATGTCAGAAATATCTATACATTTATCAGATAAAGTAGACCTCCAATTAAAACTGGTAATAAGCTATATAGGCAGACATTGCATTATAATTAATAACAAAATAATAACAAAAAAATAGCTCTCATAAATATATATGCACTGAATGATTGAGCCAGATATATAAGATAATTGCTAACAGAGCAGAAGAGAGATATTCACAACATAACAATAACAAAGGAATTTTGATACTCCAGTTACTATGGACTAATATGAATGGATGAACAATACAGAAAACAAGGAAGTAATAGCCTAAAATGAGGAGCTAGACCAAAAAGGCTTAATACCTAGAGAATACTACACCCAAAACAGTTTCATATGCTATTTGTTAAAGTGCACATGGAAAATTTTTAAGAATAGGGAACATATGTTGGTACAGAAAACAATTGTAAATAAACTATAAAGATCAAAATCATAACAAATATTCTCTGACCATAATGTCATAAAACTTTAAATACACTTAAAAAAACAGGAAAAACTATAACTACATCAAGACTAAATAATATGCTGCTTAACATATATTGGATAAAAGAGGAAATTAAACTAGAAGTCAAAAAACACCTTGATGTCATCAGATTCAGTTCCTGGTGTGGGCCCTCTTCCTGGTTTGCAGTTAGCTGCCTTCTCACATGGTTGAAAGACCTCTGATATCACTTTCTCTTTTTATATGGGCACGAATTCCATCATAAGGGCCTCCCTCATGACCTTATCTTAAAATGCATTACCTCCTGGGGCCTCCCTGGTGGCACAGCGGTTGAGCGCTGCGCTGTGAAGCTGTTGACAGCACGCGATGCGAGTTCGATGCCCAGCCGGGGAGATTCCCACATGGTTCGGTAGACCTCTCCTGTCTCGCCCGCTGCTCCCCTCAGCAGTGTGTTTCTGATATGCCTGTTCTGCTCCCCACTCTGTCTCTGGTGAACCCTCTCACCACCCCACACCTCTGGCCTACACCCCAGCTTGTATACATAAATAAATAAATCTTTAAAAAAAATGCATTACCTCCTAAAGGTAATTACATCACCTCAAATATCATCACTTTGGGAGTCAGGGTTTCAGCATATGAATTTTGGGGGTAACACAAAAAGCTATTTACTAGTGAGGATAAATATTAACAGTCTGCTGGTAGAGTATAGAAAAATATGATTCATATAAATCATATAAATTATATAAATCAAATAAAAATAGAACTCCATACCTATTCAGGTGCAAAAAAAAATACTTTGAGACTAATGAAAATGATACAATATACTAGAATCTATGGGATGAAGCAAAAGTAAGGGAAGATAACTGCAATAGTGTCCCACAGGATAAGTCCCAAATAAACAATCTATTATGCCAATAGAATTTGAAAAGAGGCAAGAAGAAGGTCCAAAGTTAGTACAATGAAGGAAATAATAAAAATTAGAACAGAAGTAAACAAAGTAGAAATCAAAAAGGCTATATGAAAGGTTAATGAAATTAAGTGTTGGATCTTCAAGGGAATAAACAAAATACATAAATCTCTACCTACACTAACAGAACAGAGAACATTAATAAATAGAATTAGAAATTAAAAAGGAGAAATTACCATAGATAGCATTGAAATCTCTTATAGCATTGTCTATAAGAGATTACCACAAGCAACTATATACAAATAAATTCAATAAACTTGAAGAAATGAACAAATTTTTACATCAAGACTAAACCATGGCCTCCCTGGTGGTGCAAGGGGTTAAGTCCCAGCACTCTGAAGCTATGGGCAGCCACTGCAGCACGAGTTTGATCTCGGCCAGGGAACCAACCCACATGGCACAGCAGACCTCTCCTATCTTGCCCACTACTCCCCTCAACAGTGTATTTCAGTAGATCTGCCTGTTCTGCCACCCACTTTGTCTCTGGTGAATCCTCTCATCACCTCACACTTCTGGCCTACCCCTAACTTTTGTATGCATAAATAAATAAATCTTAAAAAAAAAGGACTAAACCAGGAAGAAACAGAAGTTTAATTAACTGACCACAAGCGTGCAAATTGAAAGAATAATAGAAAAATCTTCCCACAAACAAAAGCCCAGGGTCAGATGTATTTACAAGTTAATTTTATCAAATCTTTAAAGATCTTATGCCCATCTTGCTCAAATTGTTTCTAAAAATCCAATAAGGGGAACTCTCCCTAATATATTTTATGATACCAAAATTACCGTCATACCAAAGCCAGATAAAGACAGCACAAGAAAAAAAAATTTAAAGACCAATATCTCTGACGGACACTGACACACAAACCATCAATGAAATACTAGCAAATTAAATACAGCAATATATTACTGGCATTACACATAATGATCAAGTGGGATTTATCTTAGAAAGGCAGGGATGTTTTAATATACATAACTCAATGTAATATGTCAACAAGAGCACAGGTAAAGATAATATAATATCAATAGATGTAGAGAAAGCATTTGATAAGATTCATCACCCATTTGTGATAAAACCTCTAAACAAAAAGGAACGTACCTCAACAAATGAGCAGTCAACTGAAATTTTCCCTTTAGCATCAGGAACAAAGTAAAGGTGTCCGTGTTGCCACTTCTGTTTAAATTAGTTTAGTGGTTTTGGCTAGAGCAGTAAGACAAGAGGAAAAAATGGGACTCAAAGTTGGAAAAGATATAAAGCCACCGTTATTCACATACAATATATTACATACAGAAAACCCAAAAGATCTATAAAAGCTATTTGAAACAATGAGTGAAAATAACAAAGTGGCAGGTTACAAACTCAACATAGAAACATCTGCAGTATTTTTTATAAAACAATAAATGAGAATAAAAAGAAATTAGGACAGTAACTCCATTCACAATCATTTCAAAATGAATCAAATACCTTGGAAATAAGCTGTCGAATAGGTGAAGGATCTATACATGAGCACTTCAAAGCATTATTAAAGGAGATACTTACGGACATAAAAAGATGGAAAGATATGCCATGCTAATGTATGAAGAAAATCAACATAATCAAAATGACTATCCTACCTACAGTGATATTTAAGGCAATTCTCATTGAAACACCAACACTATTTTTCAAAGAAATCAAACAAAAAAAGTGACCTTTATACAAACTTATAAAAGTCCTCAAGTAGCAAGAGTAATTCTGAAAGAAAGAAAGAAAAGGAATGGAGGAGGCATCATGCTACCTACCTTTAACTATAAAGCAATGGTAATAAAAAAAATATGTTATTGACAAAAATATAGATACATAAATCAATGGAAGTGATGGAAAGCCCAGAGCAAATACACATATATATCAATATTTAATTTATGATGAAATAGCCATGACTAAACAATGGAGAACCTATTTAACAAATGGTACTGGGAAAACAGGAACACCACATGAAAAATAATGAAGTTGGATCACTCTCTACCCTCATGGAGAAAAATAAATTTCAAATGCATTAAAATATAAGACCTGAAGCAATAAAACAGATAGAAAAAAACATTGGTGATATGTTCCATGGGATCACTGATAATGTTTTTGGAACTTTGACCTCTATGGCAATAAAAACAAACTATCGGGATTACTTCAAACTAAAAAGCTTTCACACAATAACAACAAAAATAAGTGGATTATGAAAACATCCTTCTGAAAGGAAGAAAATATTAAAACACTATGTAATTGAATGTAATTGACAAGGAGTTCATATCCCAGGTATATAAAATGTCCCAGGTAATAATATATTATATAATATATTCTGTTCAACAACAGAAAAGCAAACCAATTATTTCATGGGCAGCAGATCTGAGGAGTCATTTCGCCAAAGAGAATATCCAGAAGGCCCACACATATATGGAAAATGTTCATCATTGCTTCTAATAAGAGAGATGCAGGTTAAAATCACAATGAGGTTATCAAGTAATACCAATAAAAATGGCACATATTAAAAATACTTCAACAAGTACTGGAGATGATGCAGAAACAGAGATGCTCTGTTATAATTTTGGTAGGAATGCAAACTGTTGGAGCCATTTTGGAAATTAAGCTGAATTTACCTTAAAGTTAAAAATGGAAATAACGTATGATTCAGCAATTCCATTTTTGTGCATGTATCCTAAGAATATAAAACCATCAGTTTGAAAAATAATACACTCTACAATGTTCACTGTAGCATATATTACAATAGCTATGACAAGGAACAACCTAAATGCCCATCAATAGAAGGCTGGACCAAGAATATGTGATACAGTCACACTATAAAATACTATTCAGTCATAAGAAGAGACAAAGTGCTACCATTTGTAGCAAAATTGAAAGAGATCAGGGGACTTATGTGTATTAAAGCAAATAAGAATGACAAAGACAAATAATGGACAATTCGACAAAGAAAAATACTCATAAAAACTAGCAGACATTAATAAATGAAGTGAGGATTCTAAAGTGAAGTGAGAGGAGTTAAGAGAAAGGTTAAGAGAAAGGTCAAGGTCAAGGTCAAGGTCAAGGATTGTTGGTGGTAGGAAATGTAACAACAGAAATTGTTTACAAAAAGTAGAAACTTGATTTTTGTGTACCCAAAGGTTCAGATTTGTACAGAAGAATTGAAGATGAATTCATTAACTGAGTGGATGCTTAGAAAATTGAAATGGAGTGAAAGTATTTGGAATTGTAATGAAGGGTTATCTATAGAAAACAAGGGATTGGTGACATGACAGCCAAATGAACAGTGATTATTGTCACTTAATATTTAGTACATGTTTTCTTCATGCATATAAAAATATGCTTTGTCCTATTATCATTGCTTTCTTAGCACAAGAAAAAAACCTCTCCCCCTACAAAAGGTGATGTTTTGAGGAAACATAGCAGTAAATCTTCATGACTTTGAATTAATCACTGACTTCTTAGATATACACAAGCAAGGCAAGAAAAAGAGAAATCGCACTTTTTCAAGATATTACCTCAAGGGATTCTGATGAAAATTAAATGCCATAACACGTGTGCAGTGTTTAGTATAAATCCCAGAACAAAATCACACAAGAAAAATGTACTATATGTATGTCTATTTTTATGAAAATATATGTAGAATTTGTAAAGTTACATTGGGTGTGATAAATTACACCCTCCAAAAAATATGATAAGTTTTTCAGAAGGTGAAAAATATTAAATATGATTTCTATAAAAATTACAATTAGTCTTGCTTTTCTACTTTTTGAAATATATATTAAAATTATTTCTCTAAAGCCCACCTACTCTAAGTATTTCACTTATTACATCACAGAACTTGAGAATATGGTTAGGATGACCAATTAGGGTACCAGTGTCTCTAATCAATCTGTACTTTTTTGGAGGCACTTGAGTTTTTTATTTTTTAGTCCTCAGGAAGTTTTATCTAATGCATCAACTGTGGGAGGCTGCTGATACAGGCAATGCATGCATGGGGGTGTTTGGAAGAATATAGAATGACATCTACATCCATTTCTAGAATCGATGTGGTAGGTGTCTCTGAAGTGAGATAAAAGTTTACTACAGATTTAACAAATGCCTCAGAGATGGAAGCAGAGAGGAAATGGAATAAAAGTGCATCCATTGACATGTGAGAGCACCTAACAGACAACATGCTGTGTGATGTTCCAGGGAAGCAGGGCTAATCCTGAGAGAGCAATGACCCACTCCAAGATGGAATGAACTTTTCAGACAACACAAAGCTCCACACAAGGAAGCTCAGACATAAATTTCCTGATGTGCTTACCCCACACCCACACCCACACCCACACCCACACTTAACTATCACCAACACACAGTTAAATAAATGCAGGTCAGTGATTTGTTACTCACTCATCTTAATTAAAGAGAATATAATTACACTGTATTCACGCAACTATACAGGAATCCTTTATTTTCTTGGCATCTTCACAGAGGGAAATATTTTGTCTGAAGAGATTTTAAGTGTAACTACTTCAAGTACAAAATGCCTTTGAAAAGTTATACATGTGCTTTTAAAAGATCTCTAAAGTTCATGCTACACTCCCTGGCTTTCTAAAACAGAATGTACTGGATAGACATCCCTCACCCACATTGTGCCTCCTCTCCTGCTCCCCTCCTCCCCGCCCCATAATGCTACCTGAGGGACATCAATGGTTTTGCTGTGCTCTATAAACTGAAGGCTTGAGAGACTCCAGACTTGTGATACTTGTTTCCTAACAACTCAATGGCCTCAGGCAGTTTTGTTTCTGCTTTTAAGTTTTTCTGGCTCCTCCCTGTGAATAAGCTGTCCTCAGTGGAGACTTCTCTCCAGAGTACCTGCTTACAGTACTGTCTTCTCACCCTTTTTTCATTCCCTTTCCTTCTTCATGGGAATGTTTTTCCATTAACATTTCTAATTTGTTTGAGACTGGATACAGGTATTCATCTACACAACAGAAGTGAGTATGTAAGACCCCATTGTTCTCTAAGAGATGGTCTGGATTTTCCTGGGAGTAAAGGAGCCAGTTTAGCAACCTGGTTTTGTGACATGGCATTTTTCTATCTTTTTTTTCCCTAGTGTTCCAAGCTGTCTTAGAGAGATTGAGGATACCCAACACATGGTTTCTGGTTAGGTTGTATACTTTTGGAGTTCATAGAAAATAGTTTATTGCTATTTTAGTATTCCTTTATAAAATCTTAAAAATGAGAAATCAGCACTAACAGAAAAAGATGATAATTAACCACATGATTTTAGCAATTATCAATATTCTTGGCATTTCTTTCAGAGCATATTTTCTGTTATTGGTGTCAGATATATTTTACTTAGGAATGTTAGGTGAGAAAATCCTATGGTATAAGGCTCTCTTTCCTGATTGTGTTTTTATTCACAACATACAATATTTTCTCAATTTGAGGAATCATTGCAGCAAGTTGTGAATGATGTATGGAGTGACAAGTCTTTCCTACTGCAAAAAAGGAAACAGTACTGAGCAATGACTGCTGTGAAGCATTATTTCTTGTAATATTTAGTTTATACAAAGCTTTGGAAACTCAGCAGGCCCTGAACCTTCTACACAGTGAGACAAAATCCAGACCAAAATACATTTAATGTGCTTATTTCTTTTTTTGTTCTTTTCAATACAATTCCTGTTGAGCAATCAGTTTCCTGCCTCAGGGTGCACTGCACCCTATCGCCCCAGCTATGCAAAATTCTTGGATCAGAACTGGATCAGAAGTAAGGACAGGAAACGTAGCCCTTTCCCATCTCTCTCCCCAACTTCCTAACATCAGCAAGGGAAATTCACCTACAAAGAAACTGTGTGTTGAGGTAGGATGGAAGATGTGCATACATATGTACACTCACTTAAGCTGAAAGAACGAGTCACTGGCTTTAATCACTAAACCTGCCTCATCTTGGGTTCTATTAGGCAGGGAGGAAACATGTCCATATCATGGATAAATGCATTGTTTGCTATGACACCATCCCTTCTGACACATCTTTGGAAGGGGTCAGTGATGAAATCAAACACAGAAAAGTTTGAGGACACACATATTTAAATGGTGGCCCTCCTAAAGGTGAATAAATTTAAACAAGTTTCCTTTTTTTTTTGCTTTAAGGCATATTGACTTCAAATGACCAAGGGGATCGTTTTAACTTAGAAATACTTATATATCTACCTGCATAACAGTTCTTTTAAAGAAACCACCTGATATGAAATTTCCTGAGGCACAGATGGTGAAGAAGTTCTTTTATTTTGACCTGGTACTGTGATTCTTTCTTCTAAAGAGGATCAAACACAGTAAACACCTCAATTCATATACAGCCGCTGCCTCAGGTCAGTATCTATAGCTTGACTAGCTTGCCTTGAGCTAGATGTTTTTTTTCCTGCAGCATTTGTTTCTTAGCAGCTCACAGGCATTTTTAGAGAGGGGAGAGTTTAAGGATAGTTGAAGGACAGGTGAAGTACACGAAGTACACGTGTATGACATGTTCCCATCAGATAGGCAGCAGCACTGCATACATAAGTTATTTGGGGGGTTATTTGAAGTTTCTTGCATAAATTTTCTATAGCTATGTAACCAAGACTCAAGGGTGAGGCTGAAGCTAAAGGCTGTTATAGGTGGTGCCCCCTGGAGAAGGGCACATGTGAGGATGAACAGCCCCAGGGTAGAATATACCTGGGCAAGAGAGAATCTGTTGGGGTGGAGACTTGGATAGGAAATATAAGGGTCTGCAGACGTCTTTTGTTTAGGACTTCAAAACACTGGGCACCACTTGGGGTGAAGTAACCGGCCACTTGTGACCTCAGAGACACTTTGTTTTCCTTTGTCTGTTAAATAAATCCCATTATTGTCGTTCCCTGAACTTGAGTGGTCTTGCAATTGTGTGTGTGGGTGAAGAGCTCAGATAGTGACTGGTAAACTATTTGGGCAGTGTCCTTGGCTAGTTTTAGTGCCCCTTATTGCCTGGAATCAGCTTTCCCTCTTTCCCCCTCCATAAAACCATGGTAAACCTATATGTTAGGGCACTACTTAAGAACCAGAGGGAAGCTCTTAAAATTGTTTTACCAGTTGTTCAGAGATTTGGACTTCATGGATACATTTTTTTCTAAACAGTGATAGTGTAACCAGGACTGAGAACAAAGTCCAGTAAAGATGGTGACCCCTGGAGGGAGTTGCTGATGAGGATAGATAGCCTCAGGAAAAAATGCTAAAAGATTTTTACAGTTTGGGGTGGAGACTCTGATGAGAAATACAAGGTACTAAAAAAGAAGACGAGTCAATTGCCACAATGCAGGAATAAAAGAAGCAGTTGCCATAATGTAGGAATAGAACAAGCACTTGCCATGATATAAAAGAGGAGATTTAGTGACAGGAAATGTAGCCCCCATGATTGAAAGTTTGGGTATTAGCTGCCACGAGCTTTTGAGCCACCAGGATGTAGAGTTTCGGATTGAGCATTTTTGGAATCTTCAGTGACTTTGGGACCAGAGACTTTGGAGGCTTTGCAAGTAGCCAAGTGACAGAAACTGCTCCCACTTTTGTTTTTACTGCAGCTGAAAAAAGAAGGCAAAGGCCCGAAGTGGGCACCTTTTTAAAATGTGTAAGTGCAGTCTGTTGGGCCATCTGGCTGCTGTAGTTACTGTTTTCAGTGTTGCTGGCCTGGTGCTGTGCTGGGGCACCATGGCAGCTCCAGGAGTATCTCCAATTGTGTCCGGTGTTGTCTTGAGTTGGAACCTGGCCTACAGTCTGGTTGCTGTGCGTCTTCAAAGGCAGGAAGATGCCATCTTGGACACATGGCCTATTGTTTGAAAGAGGAGCTCCACATTTGTAGTGGCGAGAAGATGCCGCCTTCATTGTTCCTTCTTTGGGACTTCAAGGACTGGACATTGCTTTAAGTAAGATGAACAGCCATATTTTGGCTCAGTAACTCTTTGTTTTTCCCTCTTTGTTAAATAAATTCCATTGTTGTTGTTCCCTAAGCTTAAGTAGTCTTGCAATTGAGCACACGGGTGAAAAACTAAGATAGTAACTGGTAAGCAATTTGGGCAGTGCCCTTGATCATTTTTAATGCTCCATATGCCTGGTAACAATAGTAATCATTCAGTATCTATATGGTCATGAAGGGTAAAGTGCTAGCACTGATTTAATGGCCCAGGCAGTTGAAAGTAAAGAGTATAGATGTGAGTATAAATATTTAGTCTGGATTAGGACCCAGGAGACCTAATTCAACCCCTAAACACATCTGAATCCAGTCCATATTGTGCCCATCAGTCCTTCCTTCAGGATTCAATAATAAAAGACATGTTTCTATGTTCATTAATTAAAACTATTCCTATAACACTTACTCATATAATAAGTTTTGATTTTTAAGCAAATACTTTGAAGGTTATATGTTGATTCAGGTCCTTTCCCTACCATCCACTTAAGCTAGTAGCAGATAAATGTTGCTATTTGAATTATGACATAGCACTTTATTGGAGTTTACTTTAAAAACCTACATTAAACCCATGAGATCTAAGTCTTTATTTAGGGATTTAGTATCCTTGTTTATTTTTTGTCTCATTGATCTGTACATTTGTGAGAGTGGGGTATTGAAGTCACCCACTATGTATGTATTTCCTCTAATATCTTTTTACAAAGATGTTAATAGTTGTCTGATATATTTTGGTGCTCCTTCATTTGGTGTGTATATGTTGATGAGTGTTATTTCTTCTTGATAAATTGTTCCTTTAATCAAAATGTAATGACCCTCTATGCCTCTCTTTACTTTTTAAAGTTTGAAGTCTATTTTATCTGATATAAGTATAGCTGTTCCTGCCTTCTCTTTTGGATTTATTCCAGGAGCACTAGGATGGTTCAACATCAGAAAATCAATTAATGTAATCCAACACATCAATAAAAAGAAAAATAAAAACCACATGATCATATCAATAGATGCTGAGAAAGCATTCAACAAAGTCTAACACCCATTTGCGATGAAAGTCCTCAAAATTCTAGGGATAGAAGGAACATACCTCAACATGATAAAGGCCATATTTGACAAACCCACAGCCAATATCATCCTCAACGGTGAAAAGCTGAAAGTCTTTCCCCTGAAATCTGGAGCAAGACAAGGATGTCCACTGTTACCACTGCTTTTCAATATAATACTGGAAGTCCCAGCCAGAGCAATAGACAAGAGAAAGGAATCCAGTTAGGGAAAGAAGAAGTAAAGCTTTCACTATTTGCAGATGACATGATAATATATAGAGAGAGAACCCTAAAAACTCCCCAGAAAAACTAATCAAAATAATCAAGCAATTTAGTAAAGTAGTGGGGCACAAAAATCAACACACAAAAGTCAGTAGCCTTCCTATATGCAAATAATCAATCTAAAGAAGAGGAAATCAAGAAAACCACCCCTTTTACAATTGAAACAAACGAACAAAAAATCAAATACCTGGGAATAAACCTAACAAAAGAAGTGAAGGACCTATACAAAGAAAACTATAAAACATTATTAAAAGAAAAAGAAGAAGACACAAAGAAATGGAAAGACATCCCCTGCTCATGGATCGGAAGAATAAACATTATTAAAATGGCCATACTACCAAGAGCAATTTACAGATTCAATGCTATTCCAATAAAAATCTCAATGACATACTTCAAAGAGATAGAATGAATACTGATGAAGTTCATTTGGAACCTCAAATAGCCAAAGCCCTCCTGATCAAAAAGGACAATGGAGGTATCACCCTCCCAGGCTTCAAACTGTACTAAAAACCTACATTAATAATTTTCATTCACATAGTTAACTAAATGTATTAATTTTAATCAATAATACTTAAATAATTCTTTTATAAACAGTATTTATAGTATAATGGAGTTTTTTGAAAGGATTTTAAAAAGTGAAAACACATAAGGTTTTAAAAATTAAATTTCCACAGAATTTCTTAGGAATTCACTCCATATGTCTTCCTTTATCATGTTTTAGCTTTCAGACTAGGCATCAATATGTAAGCAACTGAGTACACTTTGTGCCAGCACCTTGAGGGAGGGAAGAGTCCTTGGAAAACCGTGTGAGCTGTGGAGTGGTATATTGTCACAGTAGTTTATTTGAACTTGAGACCACTGTAAGCGTACCACTGTTTTCACAAATCCATGTTCCAGTAACTCTCAAATCCAGTATTTTATTCAAACTTCATTGAGCCTTTTTACTAACCTCATTCTCCTTTTGGCCTATGAGACACTTTAGAACTTCCTAACCAAGTTGTTTAGAAATTTGCAAGGGCTTATTTTCTGCAATTGCCCCAGAAGATTATAGTTTTGTCAATAATTGTCCCCTTTTAGTGCCACAGACTTAGACCCACATCACTTATCGTATATATTTCACTGTTGCTAGATAACTACCATTGCTCTCTTAAAACAAAATCAGATTAGCAAGTGACATAAAATTTTTTTGTTGTTGTTGCTGTTGTTTTAAGACAAAAGCAAGCTTTCATAAGCTTGAATTTACAGTTATTAAAGAAGAATACAAATGCGATCACCAGAAAAAAAATATATATCCTGGCAATAAATTATTTTAAACAAAAAACAAATTAAATGTATATTTCAATTACACATTCATAAATCTTATAATTTATCCTTTTTAATTAAAATAAGTCCTCAAATGTTTCAACTTTGAAATATACCAACATTGAAGCTAAAAATCACTTTTCTATTTCTCCCTAAAGCGAACATCTTTACCTATTTTCTCATAATTTCAGGGAAATATTTAAATTGACATTCTAGTATTAAAAACCATCTCTCTGAATGATCAGATTTTTGGCAGGTTTCCCTTCCATAATCAAAATCAATTAAATTAAATTAAAATTTAAAGTTTCATAGATATATTATCCCTGTTCTTTCATGCCTGCTGTGATCATTTTTATGATCAAAGAATATTTTTTCCTTCCTCACTGCCTCTCACTATTTAATTATTTGCTCAACTTTGGTGATTTTTCTTCTCTGCTTTGAGGTTCAACTTGGATAGTCTTTCCTTCCCTTTCCTTTAAATGTCCACCTATTAAACATCTCTAAATGAAGACTAAGTATTTAGGCCATCTACTAAATTGTTTTTCCTCTGCTTTAAAGAGTTTAGTTGATTTAACAGAAATACTGACTCAAATTAAAAAAAAAAAAATAGGCCACAACCCTAATTACAACTTCTGTTATCTGTATCCTGAGTTCTCTTATTCCATCTCTGCCCTGAACCGTGATGACAACGATGGTGACTGATGATAATGCACACATATTGTAAGACTGCCTGGCCCTGGTCTAGCAGACAAGAGAGCAACGTCTTCTTCACAGGCTTCATCTCATAGGCAAAGTCAGTCTTTAGACTCAAGAGTCAACAAGGTGTATCCAGCTTTTGCAACTGTGTAGTGCATTCATTAGCAAGGAAAAAATCCTGCATGGCCTTCCTCTAGTACATGCATATCTTTAGGTCGGGACAACTTATTCCTATCAAGAATAATTATTCTTTCTTTTTTTAAAGATTTATTTATTTATACATACAAGCTGTGGTACAGGCCAGAGGCGTGGGGCAGCGAGAGGGTTCACCAGAGACAGAGCGGGGAGCAGAACAGGCAGATCAGAAATACACTGCTGAGGGGAGCAGCGGGCAAGGCAGGAGAGGTCTGCTGCACCATGTGGGATCCTCCCCGGCTGGGCAGCAAACTCGCATCGTGAGCTGTCGACAGCTCCACAGCGCAGCGCTCAACCGCTGCGCCACCAGGGAGGGCCAATTACATTCTTATTATCAATGATTCGCTGTTCCTACCTATATAAACTACATTCAATTTGTATTTACTGCTTCTGCTTTCACTGAGTAAATCTCTGGGACTATTTCCCAGTTCAAATCTTCACTTCTATTGTCTAATGAAATTTCTGTTACCGAGACTTTATTTTCAGGTAACTATAACAAATATGTATCTAGGACTTACTATGTATCAGACACTATTTTAAGTGCTTTACATGAATTAACTCATTTAATCCTCACAGCAAAGCTTTTGAAGTAGATATATTACTATCCCCATTTTATAGATGAGGAAGCTGAAGTCTGCAGAGGCTTACGAAGAGGCCCAGGCATGACAATATTAAAGTTAAAAATAATTTCTGACTTCTAGTCTTAGTCACTTTTTATTAAGCAAGCTGAGTTGTTCCTCTGAAGTGTCTTGAAGAATTAATCCACACAAATCATTAGGGAAAAATACAGATTTTCTAACAGTTTTGACTGAGAACATGGTTTGTGTTAGTCCTAGCCCTTTGCAGCTATCATCTCTGGCAACTGTCTTTAGTTTCTGAGTTCTCCTGCAAACATCTGGTTCTTTTCCCTCTTTTCCAGAATATTTAGGTCTTCTTCTTTGCTCCCATATTATCCTAACAAAACTCCCAAGATACTCAGCTACTCTACATCCTCAGAAAGTAATGGTAATAGTAGTAAAACATGGTTTTCTACTAGAATATGTTTCCATGTAGCCACATAGCTTTTGTAACTATCATCTTAATGGCTTGATGAATTATCTCTTGCTGATGTTTCATAATTAATAAACCATTCTTTGGTTGTTAAATATTTTGGTGGTTTTTGCTAATTTTTTGTTAGTTTGTTTCTATTTCCTTTTATATAACCACAACAAATATTTTTACTCATTAGGACCTTGCGTCTGTTGAATTATTTCTTTAGGATAAAATTTCCCTAAGAAAAATTACTGGGTCAAAAGGTAAAAATAACTTTGGGTTGCATACGTTTAAAATAGGTTGTATCAATTAATAGAGTTCTTATTTGTATAAAGTTAAAAAATCATACCAAAATATTGTCAAAATTATTTCTAATTTCCTACTATATAGAGCATGCAAATATTTTTCATATTTTCCTGATATATTTGTTTTCCATTTGCATTTTCTCTGGTGTGAATGCTTTATCCACATACTTGGATCATTGCCTATATATTGAATTTTTTTAATTTGTTTTGTTTTAGATTTTAGATTAGTTTTTTTTTAATATTTGCACACAAAGAACACTAAATTTTTGTATGCTGTATTTGATGCAAGTATTCTAAATTGTTTTACTTTTCTATTTTATTGAAATTTTGCATTCCAAGTATATTTCCAATATAATTTGAATCAGTTTATGTGATTATTCCTTTTTGCTTCAAAGTTGAAAAAGTTCTCTCTTCCAGAGATCACATACTTTTACTTTTTCTTTTAAAACATACATTTCATGATTATCCCTTTCATAGATTTGGAATATATTTTGGAGTCTGATATTTTGATATTTGGTGTGGAAATAGGTTTTTGTTTTAGCAAATTCTCAAAGACACTGTTTTGCCGAGGGCATATTTTATTCTCATGGCAGGAAAAATTAGAAGGATTTAATGACAGAAAACATGGACATTCTGGTTTCTGGAAGAGATGGAGTAGAGAAGGAAGGAGTGAGGAGAGGAAGAGTACAAAAGAGGATGCTAGAAATATGGACAACAAAGTGTTTCCACCACAGACCAGGCTTTGGTGGCCCTACTGCTGAAATTTTCTATCAGGCATTACACAATGAGTTACTATGTCTGATGTGGGGACAATATTAATGGGTCAAACTATCTCAAGGTGGTTTTTAAAAGCAGGCTAAGGATCTAATTTTTACTCTGGTATGAAGAATTTACACCAAAAATTATGAGAAAAGGAAGAAATTTTATGCAAACCGGGAAATGGAGCATAATCATAGGCTTAAAGAAGAAAAGAGAATATGAGGTTTTTTTCTCTTTCATCAAACAAGGATATAAAAAACAAACCAAACAAAAGAATCTTTGTTAAAATTAAAATAGATTTTTGTTGAAAACAAAAGATCCTCACAGTGCTTTTTCCCTAATGGCATCTTTGAACACAAGACTAGGCAAGTCTCTTTCTCCAAAATCTGGGAACTCAATAGGGCAAAGAGGGTTTGTGTGCCAAAGCCTGAGAGTTGTGGTTTCCTTCCATGCCCAAGAGTAAGACAGCCCCTATATTCCACATTTAGAACTGGGAGCAAAAGGGTCACGTCAACCAGGATATGGTGATGGCCACAGAGCAAGTAGCTCTGCATTTTCTTCCTTTCTCAGCTCCCTACTTTCCGAAATTAGTTTCATAAGACTATCCTGTTTTGTTTTACCCAAAGCCTGAATTTCTCTGAAAATTAAAAAAATACAGGTGAATAACTGAGGAAAGCTAAGCTCCAAGCATTCAGCTATTTTATACAGCTCTAATCCTTTAATTTCCTTTGTATCCACAAATTCACAGAATATAAATATTGAGCTAAAACACAATTAGATTTCCTTAATAGCTTGACTCCTCAGTAAACAGGTCTTTCTGTTGTGAAAGAATTCCCCCTTAAAATAATTAGGCCTACAACCAGAAAGCCAAATTAACAGATAGACCTTTCTAGTACATACAATTTGTCTCTCTGGCTGAGGCCTGGGAAGGGGAAACTGTAAAAGACAAATACCAGGGGTCTACTTCTCTATATGTCACTAACTACTCCCACATCGAAGAAAGAGTTGCCCTTGCCTCCACCAAAACTCATCTACTCTCCTCTCTTAATTCCACCTGCTCCTGACTTTTCTCTACTGGTCAACTTTTTGGGTTATTATAGTTAATCTCCTACTTCTCTTTTCCTTAAACATGTTGGGGAGGAAGCAAAAGAGCATAGCAAATAGAGAACTAAGATTTACTGAGCACATGCTTTAGACCAAACAATTTCTGTATGTTTCCTTATTTCAACATCCCTCAAAATTATGAACCTTTACATCAGTGCTATGAAAGACAATTTCTAATGTATTTTACAATGAAAAACTCAACTCTTGGGAGTTTAAGTAACTTGGATGAGGTTACACTACTAATAAAGCTGCACTGCCAGTATTTAAAGTCAGATCTGTTTCACTCCAGAGACTATTCTCAGTACACTTAGCCTTGCCAAACTGCAAATTGCTGTAAAAAAAAAAAAAAAAGAAAATGTTTAAAGATTAATTTATTTATGCATACTAGAACTGGGGTGTAGGCCAGAGGTGTGGAGTTGTGAGAAGATTCACCAGAGACAGAGTAGGGAGCAGAACAGGCAGATCTACTGAAAAACACTGCTGAGGGGAGCAGTGGGCGAGACAGGAGAGGTCTACTGCCTATGTGGGAAGCTCCCTGGCTGGGGATTGAACTCATGCTGTAGTGGATATGGATAGTTTCACAGTGCTGAGACTTAACCCACTGAACCACCAGGGAGGCTCCCCCCCAAAAAAAAAATATTTTGGCCCTGCTGTTCCTTTCAGCTTCTATCCAGTGTCTCCTGACAACTCCCAACCACCCCACCAGCCAGCATGGTACCTACCTTCATGCTCTCCTCTACCCTCTAGCTCTCTGCTCATAAGCCTTTTGGAACTATTGCTGTGCCAGTCTTCCTTGTTGTACCCATCTTCTTCTCTGAGCCCCAGCAAAGTGAGGCATTTAAGACTATGGGTTCAGGCACTAGACTGCCTGAGTTATTATTTGATATGGACTGATTAGTTGAGTGAGTTCAGAAAAGTTATTTACCTACTCATGGGTTACTTTTTAAATTGATTCACTGTTGAAAAAAAAGGTGAAAAGTAAAAATATTTATCTTACAGGATTATTTTTGGCTGAAGTACATGTAGTGAGAGTTCAATAAACACTGACTACTCTTTTAGGTTTAATTACTCTTTTTTTTTTTTTTACTGAGTGACATTCACATTTCTATTGCACTGCTCACATGGTGTAGGACTAATAATAAATATTTAGTAAACTTTTGTTAAATAAATGAATATAGTTAAGAGAAGTCTACAGCCATTGCTTTTAACTTATTTTTTCTTCACACCCTTATAATCCAGTTTCCACAAACACCAACCAATGTTTTTTCTATTAAAAACATTGGCAACATCTTAATTGCTCAATCTAATTATTCTCTCACATACTGCCAATACCCTACTTCCTAAAACTCTTCCACCTTTGACCACTGGCATGGTATTCAGGACTTACATCTTTCCTTGCCAGATCTGTTGATCTAACCTATTCATTCTTTATGGCCAAATCTTGTGATTTTATTTTATGCAAGAGCTCTGCAGTCCACTTCCCTTAGCCTGTATGCAGTACTGTGCATCTAATTCTAGCTTTTACAATATTTTTTCACTTCTAGGTCAATCAATTTAGTCATTATTTCTTTTTTTATTTATCTTTTATATCCTTTACATTATTTTGTATTCCCCATAGGTTTCCCACCACCAATTCAGCCACGAACCATCACCATAGTCCCTTGAGCTCTTTTCCTCACCCTCCACTGTAGATTGCCTCTTATTTATGGTTGCCTGTTAGTTTTGTTTTTGTTTCTGTTTTGTGTGTTGTTTTCTCCTCCTGAACTCTTATTTATGGCTACCCTATATTCTTCCTATAAGGAATGCAAATAGCAAACAGGCATATGAAAAAATGTTGAATATCCCTCATAATCAGAGAAATGCAAACAAAAACCACAATGAGATACCACATTACACAAGCAAGAATGGCACATATTTAAAAAAAAAAAAAACAGGAAATAACAAATGTTGGCAAGTATGTGGAGAAAAAGGAGCACTCCACTGCTGGTGGGAATGCAAACTGGTTCAACCACTAGGGAAAGCTGTATAGCGGTTCCTCAAACTGCTAAAAATGGAGCTTCCATACAAGCCAGCAATAGCACTTCCAGGAATATACCCAAAGCACACAAAAACCTTAATCCAAAAGGACAATGCACACCTATGTTTACTGCAGCACTATTTACAATAGATAGAATATAGAAACAGGGACGCCCCCAAAACATGGCGGCAAACAGATGCTAGGATCAGGCTCTCCCACAAAATATTGATTTATGGACAGAAAAATCCCTAATTTTGAGAGCTGATCTGAGGAGAACTGGGTGCCCTACACAATACAATCATCCCCGTGGGTGCTTTAGGCTTAAAGATAAACCGAAAAGTCAGAGTAATGAGAAGAGAAAAGACACCGGACCCCACACAGAGGAACAACTGCAAGGAGAGGTGGGCAAACCAGTTAATGGAGCGCAGCTGAATACAAGGTTAAACTGCAGTGGGGTCGGAGGGCTCTGGCCAACCAATGGGGAGTGTGACCACACTCCTCCACCCCAGGAGTCCCCTCTCTTCCCTGTGTGGTAGCTCTGAAGTGCAGGAAAGCTCAAGGGTCACTGTGTTCCATCCCCTACCTGGGGATAGGTAACATCTTAGCTGGGAGGACAAACGGACAGCACCCTGTGGGGTCCTAATCCCCTACTGATTGCTAGGTGATATATTGGCCTGAGAAACTGATCAGGCAGGAAAAACTTCTGGTGAGACCACATCAGACAATCTCCTCCTTAGTCTGTAACCTGACACCAGCAGCTTGCTGTTAGGGAATTCTACTCTTCTCTAAACTGACTGGAGGTAACTCGACCTGGGATACAGGCTCCTGCTGGAACTGTCTCCAACCACACCCTCCACAAAGTGTCTGCATTTTGGCACCCAGGAAGGTGGCAGAAAGGAAACTCCAGCAGGTAGAGACCATGGCCCAGCAACCCCCCCCCGTGGCCCCACACCCAAATACTAGGAGGTTGCACAGTGGCCCCCGCAGAATCTAGGGGAGGTGAAAACCCTGACCAACAGCTGCCCACAACCTCCACCCCTGCACCCCCTCATGGAGTAGTGGAGCGCAAGAAGCAGAAAGGAAACTTAAGATCAGGAACTCTCAACCCCCCCACCAGACATAACCCCAGGGGCAGGGATAGGCCCCAGGCAAACGCTGAGGGAATGGTGAAACTTAAAAAGGGAGGTGGGGAGAGAGAAAGAACAGAAAGACTCCTAGCAACTATAAAACGTCAGCAGTGACAGCAGGACAACAGCAACATCTGACACTGGAAAGGGGGGTTGAACTCTAGCAGGGGCCTACCCGGAAACTTCAAAATCTAAAAGCAAAAGGACTACAAAACTTTCCCCAAGTTTACATCTACCCAATACCTTTTTTATTTTTATTCTTCAATTTTGAATTTTTTTTTATTTTTTAATTTTAATTTTTATTTATTTATTTATTTATTTATTTATTTATTTTTTACTACAAACCACCACCCCTTCTTCTACCCTAATTCCACTCGGAACTGGAAACACATTGGAGACACGCCACAAGAGACACAGAAATTATACAGAGAAAAAGAAAATCGGGAAGATACCCAGCTACAGCCAAGGCAACTCAGATACTAGTAAACAACAAACACTCCTCAGCAAGTAGAACCAAGAATCATGCCCGTTGGCACCAACAGCACAGGAATACTACGATCAGAGCAAAGCAGAAGGCCAACAACAGGAAGAAAAAAAGTTACAAATGATCCTCAAAACAATACACCACAGAAAGAAAATCCCTCTTCAGAACCCAATAATATGGACAGGGAAGATTACATCTGCCTAACAGATAAAGAATTCACAATAGCCATAATAAAAAAAGAATAGAATTAAATGAAAAGAATAAAGAACTGAGGAATATAAATGAAGAACTGAAAAACGAGAATGAATCCATAAAAAGAAAATGAAGGAAATGGAGGATTGACAAACATTAGTAGAGAGCCATAAGAATAGAATAAAACACACGGAGGGAAGAATAAGCACTCTGGAAGATGAAGATACTGAAAGAACCAAGACAGAAAAGGAAAAGGAAAAACGAAGGAAAAAAGAATGAGGAAAAGCTTCGAGAACTATCTGACACCATGAAAAAAGGAAACATCAGACTCATAGGAATTCCAGAAGGAGAGGAGAGAGACAAAGGAACAGAGAAACTTCTCAAGGAGATAATTGAAGAGAACTTTCCAAACGTGAAAAAGGAAACGAAAGTCGACATACAGGAAGCCAGAAGATCTCCAAATTATTATGAGAGAAAAAAAACAGCAAGACATATGATAGTAAAACTATCGAGAATTCAAGACAAGGAAAATATATTGAAAATGATGAGGACAAAAAAACAAATAACCTGCAAAGGAAAGCCAATCAGGCTGACATCAGATTTCTCCACGAAACACTACAGGCAAGAATAGAATGGAGAGACATATGTAATATACTACATGCCAACAAATGTCAACCAAGAATACTCTACCCTGCAAAGTTCTCCTTCCTCTATGAAGAAAGAATATGGACTTTCTCTGACAAACAGAAACTACAGAAATTCATCACTACCAAACCCCCACTCCAAAACATACTACAAGAAACCATGAAGACAAACCAACAGAGGAAAGACCAGGAAATACGGAATAAGGTAAGGATAAGAATCACAAAAATGTAATAAAAAGATAAATATGGATGACAGTATATCAATATTAACTCTAAATGTAAATGGACTAAGCACACCAAAAAAAGACACAGAACAGGATGCATCAAAAAACAGAACCCAACCTTCTGCTGTCTACAAGAAACACATTTAATTGTGTTAATAGTTAAAGGATGGAAAACAATCCTACAAGCAAATGGACCAAGAAGGAAGGCAGGAACAGCTATACTTGTATCAGATAAAATAGACTTCAAACTTAAGAACGTAAAAAAAGACAAAGCTGGTCACTACATCATGATAAAGGAGACAATAAAACAGGAGGATATAACACTCATCAACATATACTCCCCAAATGATGGAGCACCAAAATATAACAGACAATTATTACCATCACTGAAAACAGACATTAAAGAAAATACATACATAGTAGGAGAATTCAACACCCCACTTTCTCTATTGGACAGATCAAGAAGACAAAAAGTAACCAAGGAATTTAAAGCTCTAAATAAGGACCTAGACCACATGGGATTAACAGATATCTATCGATCACTTCATCCCCCAAAAATTGAATACTCATTTTTCTCAAGTGTGCATGGAACATACTCCAGGATCGATCCCATATTAGGCCACAAAACAAACCTCAGCAGATACGCTAAGATCAAAATCGTACCAGCCTTCTTCTCCGATCATAAAGGAGTCAAACTGGAAATAAACCATGAAAAGAAAAAAAAGAAACCTTTTTACCTCATGGAGACTGAAACCCACATTACTGGAAAACCAATGGATCAATGAAGAGATCAAAGAAGAAATTAAAAATATCTGAACTGAATGACAACAAAGACACAACTTTCCAGAACATCTGGGACACAGCAAAAGCAGTAATAAGAGGAAAATAGCATTACAAGCTCACATCAAGAAACAAGAAAAAAACCAAAGAAACAATGTAACCTCACATCTCAAAGAACTAGAAAATGAACAACAAAAAAAACCAAAAATCCAGATTAAGAAAGAAAATAATAAAAATCGAAGCAGAAATAAATGAAATGGAAATTTAAAAAAAAAAAAACAATCCAGAAGATCAATGAAAACAAAAGCAGGTTCTTTGAAAAAATAAACAAAATAGACAAACCACTAGCCAGGCTTACAAAGAAAAAATGAGAGAAAACACAAATAAATAGGATCATAAATGAAAAAGGAGAAATCACAACGGACACAGCAAAATTCAAAAAATTAATCAGAGATTACTATAAACAGCTATACGGAAACAAGTACAACAACCTAGAGGATATGGACAAATTCCTAGAACTATACAATCACCCAAAACTAGAAAAAGAAGATAAAGAACACCTAAACAGACCAATCACAAGTAGTGAAATTGAAACAGTAATTAAAAACTTCCCCAAACACAAAAGCCCAGGACCACATGGTGTCACAAACGAATGCTAACCAAACATTCAAAAACGAAATAGTCCCTATATTACACAAACTCTTTCAAATAATCGAGAAGGAAGGAGTACTAACAAACACATTCTATGAAGCAAATATTACTCTAATACCAAAACCAGACAAAGACAATACAAAAAAAAAAAAAAAAACCTACAGACCAATCTCCCTAATGAATACTGATGCAAAAATATTCAACAAAATCTTGGCCAATAGGATCCAACAATGCATCCATAAGATAACACACCACGACCAAGTGGGATTTATTCCAGGGACACAAGGATGGTTCAACATCTGAAAATCGATCAATATAATCCAACACATCAACAAAAAGAAAAATAAAGACCCAAAGAAACAACCCGATCATAAAGGAGTCAAACTGGAAATAAATCATGAAAAGAAAATCAACAAAAAGAAAAATAAAGACCATGTGATTATATAAATAGGTGCTGAGAAAACATTTGACAAAGTGCAACACCCATTTATGATAAAAGCCCTTAAAATCCTTGGGACAGAAGGAGCATTCCTCAACATAATAAAAGCCATATATGACAAGCCCATGGCCAATATTATCCTCAATGTTGAGAAGCTGAAGGCCTTTCCCCTAAGATCAGGAACAAAGCAAGGATATCCACTCTCACCATTACTTTTCAATATAATACTGGATGTCCTAGCCAGAACAATTAGAAAAGAGAAAGACATTCAAGGGATCCAAGTAGGAAAAGAAGAAATTAAACTGTCTCTATTTGCAGATGATATAATATATATACAAAACCCTAAAATCTCCATAGAAAAACTACTCAAAATTATAGACCAGTTCAGTAAAGTAGCAGGATACAAAATCAATGCACAAAAGTCAGTAGTATTCCTCTATGCAAACACCCAATCTGAAGAAGAAGAAATTAAGAGATCCATCCCCTTCAAAATCGAAACCAAAAAAATCAAATATCTGGGAATAAATCTAACAAAAGACATAAAGGACTTATACAAAGAAAACTATCAAACATTTTTGGAAGAAATAGAAGAAGACACAAGAAGATGGAAAGGCATCCCTTGCTCATGGATTGGAAGGATTAACATTATCAAAATGGTAATCCTACCAAAAGCAATTTGCAGATTCAACGCTATTCCAATAAAAATCTCAATGACATTCTTCAAAGAAATAGATCGACTACTGATGAAATTCATATGGAACCACAAAAAACCTCGTGTAGCTAAAGCCCTCCTAACTAAAAAGAAAGAAAACGGAGAAATTACACTCCTTGATTTCAAACTATACTACAAAGCCATAATAATAAAAACAGCATGGTAGTGGAACAAAAACAGACACAAAGACCAATGGAACCAAATAGAATACCCAGAATTAAAGCTGCATATCTATGAACAACTAATCTTTGACAAAGGAGAAAAGAAAATGCAATGGAACAAGACAGTCTATTCAATAAATGGTGCTGGGAAAACTGGAAAGCCACATGCAAAAAGTGAAGCTAGACTACCACCTCACACCCTGCACAAAAGTCAACTCAAAATGGATAAAAGACCTGGATGTAAGACCTGAAACCATAAAATTTATAGAAGAAAATATAGGCAAAACTCTACATGACATACATCTCAGCAAAAT
Organism: Scalopus aquaticus; assembly: GCA_004024925.1. Taxonomy (NCBI): domain Eukaryota; kingdom Metazoa; phylum Chordata; class Mammalia; order Eulipotyphla; family Talpidae; genus Scalopus; species Scalopus aquaticus. The sequence goes on from PVIJ01011512.1 coordinate 26,880, forward strand.
TTTGGAAGGCACATCCCCCAAAGGGAAGCAAGTGAAGGACAAGCTAAACAGATGGGATTATATCAAAATAAAAAGCTTCCTTACAGCAAAAGAGACATTAACCAAAACTAACAGACAACCTTCCAACTGGGAAAAGTTCTTTGCATACAATACATCCGATAATGGACTGATAACAAAAATTTACAAGGAACTCACACAACTCAACAGAAACAAAGCCAATAACCCAGTCAAAAAATGGGCAGAAGAGCTCAAAAGATACTGCTCCAAAGAAGAAAAGCAAATGGCCACTCTTGAGTACATGAAAAAATGTTCAACATCACTTATAATCAAGGAAATGCAAATCAAAACCACAATGAGATACCACCTCACACCTGTGAGAATGGCACACATTAAAAATACAGGCAACAACAAATGCTGGAAAGGATATGGAGAAAAAGGAACTCTTCTATACTGCTGTGGGAATGTGAACTGGTCCAACCACTATGGAAAGCTGTATGGCGATTCCTCAAACTGGTAAACATGGAGCTCTCATACGACCCAGCAATCCCACTTTTGGGAATCTACCCAAAGGACACACAAACACTAATCCAAAAAGATACATGCACCCGTATGTTCATTGCGGCACTGTTCACAATAGCAAAGGTATGGAAGCAACCCAGATGTCCAACAATAGATGACTGGATCAAGAAGATGTGGTACATATATACAATGGAATACTATTCAGCATTCAAAGAAGAAAACACATGCAATTGGCAGCGACATGGATGGAATTAGAGGGGATCATACTCAGTGAAATAAACCAGAAAGAAAGAGAAAAATATCAAATAGTTTTACTTATTACAGGAGTATAAGGAAACCAAATAGGAAAGAGACATTCAGCGTTTTGTGCATGTGTGGGGGTGGGGGTGCGGTCGGAAGGGAGGATAAGGGCACAAAATGGATTAGAAAAGAACACAAGGGACCATGGAGATGGATCACGGGTGAATTGGTGGTGGGTTATCCAAGGGAAATACAAAATGTTAAAGACATAAATAACAATAAAAATATATATTAAAAAAATAAAATAAAATAAAATATGGAAACCCAAATGCCCAGAAATCGATGACTGGATCAAGAAGATGTGGTACATGTACACAACGGAATACATGTACAGCAATTAAAAAATGATGAACACATGGAATTCGCAGCAAGATGGAAGGAACTAGAAGGGATCATGCTCAGTGAAATAAGCCAGAAGAAAAAAGAAATATATCAAATGGTTTCTAGTTCTGGCTTTTATAATCTTATACAGTGACTACACTAATGGTTCCTACTTAGTCATCTTAAACCCACTCTTTCTTCAGTTTCATTTTTCATTAACCTTGTCTAGAGTTCTTTTCAAAATACAAATTTAATCATATTACCCACGCATAAAACCCACCAATGCGTTCCTTTGCTCTTATGGTATACAACAACACTAACATGCCTGGATGGCTGAGTCAAATAAGATCTGACCCTTCCCTCACATATTCATTCTCATATCCACAAGTTTCCTTTTGCTTCCTGAGCTTCAGCCCCACCAGTTTACCATAGGTTCTTACACACTTCTATTCTCCCCCAATGACCCTAGGGTAAATGGAGTCCCTCTGAACATTTCCTCCTCATTCTATACTCATTGACTTTCATTTTACCTGACTCTGGCCATCGGTTTCCCAGAACACTCTTCCTTAGATTCCCTGAAAGAGTCAACTGCCTCCATGAAACATTCTCAGAGGATGCCATCCCTCTGATCGTGCTCCTTTTGACTTCTGAGTACTTCTTTCAGTGTAATTACTATTCTACCTAGACAGTTTCAAAACTTTTGTACCTTTTTACTTCATGATTTTTCATATCCAAACAATAGTTCCTTTCACTACATCCACAATCTTTCTCCCATTCTTTTTATTCTTTTCTACTACCATGTTGAAGGGTGCTATGTGTAGGGAATGACTATCAGAATAGTAGTAATTCAAAATGTAAATAGATTTGGATCAATAATATGCAAATGACGGGACTGAGTAGGGCAAAATAAGGAACCCAAACACTATGGAGCAACACAGAGGAGGACTTTAAAACTTATCACTTTAATCATCTAGGAGATTCTAGGAGTTTCCTTGTAAAGGAGGCACCAATTCCCATGAGTGGCTCCAAAAGGGGAGGTAGATGATTATGAGTCAATGCACAGCATGCCTGGTGCATGAAGAAGCAGGAAACAGTAGAGCTTCTAAAGGGTAGATCTTTCCAGAGGTCCGTCCCAAAGCCTCCCCACACAGGGGAGATTGATGGCAACCACAAAAACAGGCTTCTACTGGTTCTGAAGCTCTATTTCAGTAAGCTTATTCTTTTTAATTTACAGGTTGGAGAATTATCCATCTAAATTTTCTTGACATAAATGCTACTTGATGAATAAAAGTACAGTGTAGATTATGTCCCTTAATGGTACCACTAATCTATAATAATGGTGAGTGATGATTACTGTTTATGTTATGCAAGGTAAAAATGGACTTGTGTTTGTGTGTGATTTTGATTTGGAAGCAGAAAAAAAATAGAAATGGGACAGCTGAATTGGAATGCTAGATTGAAGAAATGGATTAGCACTGATTATTTCTGATTATTTCAATCCTCTACATGAGGTAAATGCATTACACCATGTGATTTTCATATTTGATTTTTGAATTGCTGCAAGTAATAAGTAAGAGAAAATGCAGCAGATGTTATTTTATGTTCTGTTTATGAAGTGGAGATAATTCCAAAGGGTTCAGGGATTACTGGCATAAAAGTAAAGTGTTAAATTCCAGTCTCTTTTTCAGGTCTCTACCTCCCAGGTAGCAGAAACAGAAGTATCATCTTCAGACATTTCCATCCATTATCTTTGTTTCCAAAACTTAACTGTGCCCACCCAATCCTCTGCCCACTTCTGCTTCTGTTAACTTGACTGCTAATTATAAAATCATGTGGATAGCTGAGGTATAAACAATGAATTAATGGTTTGTAGACTGAGAACTATTTTTTTTCTTTTTTTCCTGTTCACAGTCCAGTGACACCTGGGAACTAGGAGTGACGTGGATTTCTTCCGTGAAGATTCTACTCTGGAGTTCTTATGTACTAAATATTCCTCTCTTTCATAGTTACAGTGGGGTGCACGTCAACAAACATTTTAAAGTAACATTTACTTTCGTTTGTATAAAATGAGAGGGAAATTCCATGCAGAACAGATGCAATACACTTTTTGTATTTTCTTATATATTCATTTATTGAGTGCCCCGGTCAGGAGAGCTCAGCTAACATCATTCCTCATCTATCTTTTACAAGCCTTGATTATTGGTCTTTAAAAAAACAAACAAAGAAACAACAACACACTCAAAAAAAAAAAAACAACTTAGTCTTCTCGGTCACTGCAATACCTCCTCAAAGTAGTTTTTCTTTCTGTCTCTGTAACTACTAATTTTGTATTATGAACATTTTCCTTAAGCCCTTTGAAAAGTACAGCTCATCTAGGAGGTTCTATATGCTTATGATAACTCAGACCTCAGTCTCCTTGTTTGGCTCCAACATGTGAATATAAGTCCATATATACCTGACAAATTTGGTGAACAAACAGCTTCAACAATGTGCTTCCTCTCAGGGATTGGTTTCAAAGGTCCCCTGTATAAGACTGCACATGTTGGTGGTAAAAACAAACACAAAATTTGTTGGTCTCTATCCTGACTGAGCAGCCTGCCTATTCTGGGCACATAGCTTGCATGTCTAGAGCCTTATATGACCATAGCTCTCTAATCATTTCTTTCTTGGAGCATTTTTGTGTTTAATATACTGGACTCTTCAGACTCCATAATATAGGTGACTCACCATTCTCTCATCACGTTTCAGAAATGAGCCCATATGAATTAATTTACTTACTTCCATTAAGGCTTCTGGCTGAGTTATTTACCTGTGGTGTAGCCTACCTAAAGAGATGGTCTAAAATAACTAAAATCCACCAAAGAATCTGGGGAGGGGTAAGGGTGGTTCAAAAACCTTTCATATTTACAACTCTTTCTTTTCTCTTCCCTCTGTGTCACTACTCACTGAATTCAGAGTGAAGAACAAACTAAAAATACAGAAATGTTTTTCTTGGCTTTTATATTTGTGGGCCCCATTTCTAGGTATCTGGGACTTCATAGGAGTTCTGGGATGCATGAGACCATTGTCATCCTGAGTGAAACTATAGATCTCTTTGCTTCAGTTGTGTGCAACGAAGATGCCATATATTAGGGTTAGCCAGGAAGCTCTATGTTATACAAATCCAGGTAATTACAAATGCAAATTACCTTTGCAGTGCTCTGAGTATAAGAACCTTAAATCAAAACCTCAGCTGGCATGAAGACTTTATAGTTTATCTAGTTCAATGGGAGGTGTGTGTGTGTGTAGTGGAGGAAGGGAACTGGAAAGAGATGGGGAGGGAGAGAGTGAGGGAGGGAGTATTAGTAAGAATCTCAAAGAAGTTGAAAAGCAAAATAAGCATATTTATAAAATTGAAGACATAAATGAATTTGGGTCAGTATTTCCATCTCTTTACCAGTGGTGCATGTCTGCGGAAATGTATTTTTCTAAGGTTCTCAATTTTCCTTGATTCACATGACTAACACAGACCTTAAAATGGATAATGATGGATCATAATGAGAGACAGAAGGAAAGTCAGACAGGGAAGCAGCTGGATATGAGAAGTGATGGCAGGGCACCAGTCCTCAAAGTGTTGAGGCATTTTAATCACCTCAGACTTGGCCTCAAGTGCTAGCACCTTCAGAGACTAATAACTGTGATCCTTAACAAAAGAAAATTGGAGTGGTGACATCTTGAATAAGGAAAAAATGACACCTCTTGTTTCTAGGTACAAATGAGACACTTAGGCAGCCAGAGTAAGATAGCCCTGTAGGAATTTCCTCAGGGGGTAAGTCATAGATCAATTTACTTTATCACTGCTTAGGTCCTAAAACTAGTCTCCTATTCTCAGATAAAGAGATCACAAAGAGAGCAGCACCTGAATATATCATGTTGAAAAACTGAAATGGAAATTTCCTGGAAATACACCATTTCATAAGATTTCCTCATAACCCCTTCCAATACTAAAAAAAAAAAAAAAAAGAAATGGAAGGAAACAATTGGTGATTAAATGACACTATGTTATCTAATGTATTCACTTTTAACCAATGACATGGCAACCAACTAACCAAAGTCTGGGCCTCCCATGGAGTTGCAGCAAACTTGTTACAGTTTGAGGATTACAAGAGACCTTTCTTCAGGGCTTCATAACTGTAATCCAAAAGACAAAAAAAACAAGAAGCAATTGAGTAGTGTGTTCAAAATAGCCCAGCATGAGAACATTTATATAGGTAGAAAGGGCAGGTCTGGTCCCCTCTCAGGCTGGCTTTATGCACATGAAGTTTTCAGTTAATACAGTTCTGAATGGTGGAAAGATTGTCAAACTATGACAAACTGAATTTCAGACCAGAATCATTTCTGGCTTACCTGTCTGGGTGCATTTTGTTCCTGGTGGTAGACCTGTCTGGGAATGCCCAAACATACTGGGCCACCTGGATGTCCCTGGGACCTGACCATTAATAGCCTCCTGGCTCTATTTGGTTCTTTCCCATACTCAGGATGGTTCCATATTTATTTTTCTTTTTTATGTTATTTATCAGACCAAAGCCTTTGATTCTATTTTTTCGTTCTTCCCATGTGAGATGGAAAACCCAGTCAAGAGGTTTTTGGGCTTTTGTTTCAATTTTTTATCTATCTTTGATCCCCATGCTGAGTAGAAATGGCCTGGCCAGAGCATAGACATCTCATTTTGGCAACTGAGGCCACTGCACATGTAAATGGTTCCAAATTTGCATACTCCAATTGGGAAACAAAATAGTAGTTCTAAAATCATACTTAATCTCAGCTTAACAACTTGAGACTCTTCCTGGCTCTGCCACTTATTCAGAACGCTGGCATGGTAACTTCATTTAAACATTTTCGTGGATGAAGTAAGATTGCATAAAACACTGTTTACTTGCTTCAGATGTGTGTGTGTGTGTGTGTGTGTGTGTGTGTGTGTATGTATGTATGTGTACATATGGTATAAAGTGATTAACTGAAAATACATAGAAACTCTGGATAGCTGGTCAAAAGTGATAGCTGAAAGTGGGAGATGGGAGGCACAAGAAATTCAGTGTTGAGGATTTAATGAAGAGATATGTGAAATATCAGAGCTATTTTGCCTGGTAATGATAATATTTTCCTGTTTGAGAAATCAAAGAGCAGTCAACCTCAATATAGGAAAGCTTTGGGGGTGACTCTTCTGTGAGGAACACTGTTTAGCAGACACTTGGTTACCCTTTTACTCCCATCCCATCTTTTTTTTAAAGATTGATTTATTTATGCATACAAGCTGGGTGTAGGCCAGAGGTGTGGGGTGGTGAGAGGATTCACCAGAGACAGAGTGGGGAGCAGGACAGGCAGATCAACTGAAGAACACTGCGGAGGGGAGCAGCAGGCAAGGCAGGAGAGGTCTGCTGTGCCAGTGGGAATCTCCTTGGCTGGGTATCAAACTTGTGCTGCAGTGACTCTGGATAGGTTCATAGTGCTGCACTTAACTTGTTGCTCCACCATGGAGGCCCTCCCATCCCATCCTTTTTACCACTAGTATAGATTTTGCTGCTAATACATCACACCTGCAACTTTCTGCAGAAAATTGTCCTTAGGTGACTGGATCTACTTCACCCAGAGGACCAATGACTGAGCCATGGGAGTAAGCAAGAGGGTGGGAGGTGGTGGTTTTGTTACTGCCACCACCTTTTTGCTTCAAAACAAACATATTTTATGGTACAGGCAATTATGTTTCATAAGTCCCTGTGGCATCAGACTGAAGCTAGATGTGCCTGAAATCATTCTTTATTTAGCTTCTCCTCTGCCCCTCATAATCTCCTCACTTTCTTTGAGGTTTCTCCTAAGCACACTCTCTATATAAATCATTTACATAAAAATCATGTCTCAGGTTCTGCATCTGAGAGAGCCAGACCTAAGAAAAATAGTTACCACTGATATTCAAAAATGTTCCTAAATACTATTTCATGTTTTAAATGTGGACTTTTTGTTCATAAATCACTGAACAAGTCTTTTAATGATCCTATGTTGATGCTGACTGCCAGCCAGCACTACCTTTCTTGGTGGAGTTTTTGCAGTTCTTTGAATATTTTACTGCTTTTCATCATATAATTTTATGAGCATTAACAGGAAATTGAAAAATTAAAGTGCTCTTAATAAAGATAAGGCATGCATTCCTAAAATAACAACAATATAATTGAAGAAAAGTGAAAGTCATTCGAGCTATGCATTCAAACTAAATCAACACGAGGTAGCAGAATGTCATGATCTGTGGAGCAAACAGACAAAACTAAAGAACATATACAAAAGGTTGGAAATACAGCATTGCATATTTTGTCTAAAGGAAGAGAAATTTTATAAAATCATTATACTAATTTAAGTTCTCTGAGGTCATAATCCTTCAATACAGTAAGTCATCCTTTTCAAAACTTTTTAATGTTGTTTCAGGAGAGCATTATATCTGAATGTAGATGACTGTATAGGCATAAACTATTAACTCTTTAAAAATGAAAATGGAAGAAATCAAGTGGGAAGTGAAGGGGGGATGAAGAACTTGGCAGGCCTGACGCACCCCATAGCTCTCTGTTCAAGTACCTGCTACAGTGCATAACGACAGGCAGACTGCTGCACTTTTAGAGTGGATTGTATCCTTTGCACTGAGGCCACAATTTTGCTGGACTATTCCACGCCAGTGACTGAACAGAGCAGATGTCCCCAGGCAGGACTCCTGTAACATGCCCAGGATTTCCCATCAGCCTAGGTGAGGCTTTCATAGGCACTGCATCTAAAACATCTTATACCCAATCCCCTATCTTCTCTCTTCTTTTATAGATGTCAGACCTGGTCATAGCCTTCTCATGCTGTTCCCTTCTTTTATCCTTTACAGGTGTTTCTTCCATCTAATCTTTCTTTTTTTTATTTTATGTTTTCTTTATTTATAATTATGTTTATTGAGGTCAAGTTGGTTTACATCATTGTATCTAATTTGGGAGTTACAAGTTCAGATCTCTACAAATACATGAATTCATACCATATTCACCACCAATGCTCTAGTAGTTCACTGTGTTCCATTAAGTCCTCTCCCTTGCCCACTCTTACCCTGTCATGCTCCCCTTCTAGGTACCTCAGTTTTGCAGTCAGATGTCAAGGATTTGTTATTGGTTTTGTCTGACCCTTTGATCTGTGCCCTTTTATTCCCCATATAAGTGAAACTATCTGGTATTTCTCCTCTGACTTATTTCACTTAGCATTATTCTCTTAATTTTCAGCACATTGTCACAAATGGCAAAAGTTCACCTTTTTATAGCTGAGAAGTATTCCATTGTATGTGTGTGTTTATCACCACATTTTCTGATTACATCTTCTGTATTTGGGCACTTAGACCATTTCCATAACTTGGCTGCAATAATTTCCATAAACAGAGCTGCAATGAACATAGGGGTACATTATATCTTCAAATTTCCATTTTTGCATTCTTTATGCAGATACCAAGGAATGGAAGCGTTGAGACATCTCCATACTATTTTTCATAGGGGCTGGATCAATCTACATTCCTACCAACAGTGTACAAGAGTTCCATTTTCTCCATATTCTTGCCAATGCTTATTATTTGTAGTCTTTTTGAGTCTCATGGGTCTGAGATCATATCTCATTGTGGTTTTGATTTGTATTTCCCTGATTATATACTTGATACATACCACATATACATATGTGATGATGAACATTTTTTTTTCACATGCTTATTAGCCATTTATATGTCTTCTTTGGAAAAGCAGCCACTGATTGGGTTAATTATTTTCTTTCTGTTGAGTTGCATGAATCTTTATAGATTTTTTAATATATGCTCATTGTCAGATGTATGATGTGCAAATATTTTCTCCTATTCAGTAGGATCTTTGTTTTACTGATAAATTCTTTCTTCGTGCAGAAGCTTTTTAGTTTGATATAATCTTTATATTTACTTTTACTTTTTTGATTTCCTCGCTGATCCAATAATCACTCCGTAATGTGCAGTTTAGTTTCCATACATTAAAGATTTTTCCTGCTTTCTTCTTGTTATTGATTACTGACTTGATATCATTGTGATCAGAGAAACTACTTGATATAATTTCAATCTCATAAATCTATTGACATTTGTTTTGGGACCCCACATGGTGTCTTCCATGTGCACATGAGAATAACGTGGTCGAATTCTTCATTTAATACTATGATTCCCTTATTCATTTTCAATCTGGTTGATTTATCCTTTGGTAAAAGTGGGGTGTAAATGTACCACTATTCTGTTGATCCCGATGTCTGATTTCAAATTTGGTTAATAGTCACCTTATATATTTTGATGGTCTTTTGTTTGCTATGTATATATTGAAAAATGTTGTCTTACTGCTGTATTGATACCTTAATCATGATATAGTGTCCATCTCCATCTCTTTTTTTTAATCGGGAAGTCTATTCTATCTCATATATGAATGACTGTCCCTGCCTTTCTCTGGGCCTCATTTGCTTGTAAGATTGCCTTCCAACCATTTACTTTGATCTCAATCTTATTTTTGTGCTCAGATGAGTCTACTGGAGACAACAGAAAGTTGGGTTTTGTTTTTGATCCAATTGGCAACTATATGCTTTTTGATTGATGAATCTAGTCAGTTTACATTTAGGGTGAATATTGATATATGAGGATTTATAATTGCCATTTTCTTTTTATTTTTCTGGTTCTATTTCATTCTGTGTTCATTTTTTTGTAGATTTTCCTCTCTTTGATTTTGAAAGACAGCCCATTTCAATATTTCCTTTAGGGGAATGCTTGTTGTTGGCAAACTTCCTCAGCTTCTGTTTGTCTGAGGAGCCCTTTATCTCTCTCTTATACCTGAAGGAGACTATTGAAGAATGTAGTAGTTTTGGCTTACAATTTTTATTGTTGAGTATTTTGAATACATCATTCCAATATCTCTTCGTTCATAGGATTTGCTTTGAGAAGTCAGATTTCAGTCTTATGGAATTTCCTTTATATGTTGTCTGCTTTTGCCCTTTGCTTTGCCCTTCTTCCTTTGTTTTGAATTCTTGGTAGTTTGACTCTGTCTTTGCATAGGTCTCATTACATTTAGATAACCAGGTTTTTTTGTAGCTTCATGGGCTTTTATACTTAGTTCCTTCCCCAGGTTTGTGAAGTTTTCCTTTATTATTTCTTTGAATAAATTATCTGCTCATTAACCCTCTTTCCCTTCCTGGGATACCCATTATCCTTATTTTGTCTTTAGAATAGATATGTCTTGGAGTGTTTTCTCCTTCTCCTTTTCCTTTTTCTATACTTCTCTCTCTTCTCTCACCTGCGTCCTCTTTGAATTATCTTCAAGGTCTCTAATCCAGTCCTCTTTTGGTCTAATCTGCCTCCATAGCTTTCTGAAGAATTTTTATTGCCTCTATTGATAATTTTATGTTCTGAATGTCCTTATTTTCTTGTTTAAATACTCAATTTCTAATATCTGTTCATTAATTTTATTTGGCGTATTATTAATTTTTTTTTCTGTATTTGCTGCATTTTTCACTTCTTTGAACTTTATCATGACAGAGGCACTACATTCTCCCCCACTATGGAGCAAGCCAGGTACCAGGAATAATGCCATTTGCAAGCTATTCCTTTGGTTGTCTCCCCAAAAGGGCACAGAATAAGCTGTTGGGCAAATTAAATTTGCTATGTCCTCTTGCAGTTTTTTTGTAGGTGCAGACTATTAACCATGTGGGTATGGAAGAGGTAGGGGTGAGTGTATACTCAGTGTCCCCAAAGCCAATAGTCTAGAAACCCCTGCCTAAAGGTCATATGCATAATTTGACTGGAGATGCTATGCTCTCTAATACTGTGGGGCAAGATAGGTGCCAGGAGTAGCAGTTTCCAGACCAGCCCTTTTGCTCCTTGATATTTACCCAAAGGAATTGAACTGAGTTTTCTGTGGCTTCTTGAAGTTTCTTTGTAGCCCCAGGCCAGATGTCATTTGCAAAGGGGAGGGGAAAGAAGTTATCTCCCTATTGAAACCAATCTCTGGGTACCCTTCACTGTGTAAAAGTAAGAATGCTAAAAACTGTTCAGAGTGTTTGGCCACTGACAAAGGTTAAAACCAACATTAGTGGCAGCAAGGCGCCAGGCTGCCAGTAGCCTTAAAAGTCTCAAGGCCAGCAACCTTGAGATAAAACTCCCCCTGCCTGGGGCGAGGATTCCAGGAACTCATAAAGATAACAGCACAGACCATCTGCTCCACGACCCCCTCATCCTTGATGGCTTGCCAAGTTCACTATGACTTGCTGAATTCCATTGCCTTTATAAGCTGACCCAATTCTATACTCGGGGTCTCCATTTTTGCCTACAGACCGCTGCGTCGGTACACGGGGCTAATTGGGAGCCTAGCTCGAGCTAGCAATAAATCACCACTTTGCTGACTGCATCGAACTCTGCCTCAGTCGTATCGGACCCGTAACATACTTTAACAACTGAACTAAGGTATAGGGTAAGTTCTCACAGTGAATTTTGCACTCTCCTTCCAAGGCCAGCCCTGCAGCATGGGAGAGACAGGAGGTGGGGGAACCTGGCATCATTTCTGACTGTTTCTTAGCTTTTCTTTCCCTCTCCAATGTTTTCTGGTTCTCCTTACTAAGACGTTGGTTTTCACTTCCTTAGAACCATTCAAAATATAGCTGCTCTCTCTGTATTTGGAAGGAAGCAATGACTCAAGGACCCTGTCCATACACCATCTTGCTTCCCAGAATCCCGTTATTCTTTCTTGACAATTCTCCAAGAACCCAAGCCAAAACTGATACAAAGAGGTATAATTTAGTGATAAAATATGCAGTATTCACTCAGTGGTCCTCTCACAGAAATGTTTCCAAATTAATTATGCAAGGGTAGTTGGTGGGCTTTGTAGTCTTCTGTCATCATCCTAAACAAAAACAATTAAGCAAATGGTATGATTGTTAGGATCAGTATCTCAGTTGGATATCTGGTATATATCTCCAAAACCAGTTTCAATTTTAGAACACAAAAAGCCTGCCTTCAAGAATGGCTAATATCCTGAACACTGACGACATTAAACACTGGCAAGGATGGGGAGCGAAAGGAACTCTAATTCATCGCTGATGGGATTGCAAAATAGCACAGCCTGTTTGGCAATTGCTGACAAAACTAAACACCATCCAAAAATTATGCTCCTTGATATTTACCCAAAGGAATTGAAAAGCCTGTGCATGGATACTTATAGCCACTTTATTTATAGTTGCCAAAAACATAGAAGAAACCAAGACATCCTAGAGTTAGTGACTAGATAAGTAAATTATGGTACATCCAGGCATTGGGATATTATTCAGCTGAATAAAGCCACAAAAAGCCATGAAGAAACTTTCATCTATATTACTAACTGAAAAAAAGTCTATCTGAAAAAAAAAATACATACTGTCTGACTGCAATTGTATGGAATGCTGAAAAGGGCAATACTATGGAGACTGAAAAATCCGAAGTTGTCACATGGGTAGGAGGGGAAAAGGATGAATAAGTGGAACACAGAAGATAGTAGGGCAGTGAAACTACTCCGTATAATACTGTAATGGTGAATATGTTGTCATTATAAATTTATCCAAACTCATACAATGTACAGCACCAAAATTGAACTGTAACGTAAACAATGGACTTTGGGTGATTAAGATATGTTGAGCCATTAAGTATAAAAACATATCATTTTGATGGGGATGTTGGTAATGGGGGGAATAATACCTTTTTGGACAGAGGATATAAGAAAACTCCACGTATCTTCTGCTCATTTTTCCTGTAAATCTAAAACTGTGTCAAAAAATAAGTCTATTAAAGTGTAAGGAAAAAAAAAAACCAGACTTCAGACCACAAAAGTGTCCTCAGGTTGTAAGAACTCTTATTTGAATTCCATATGGCTTGGGTCGACCAGTTTATCCCACTGGGCTTTTAGTTTCTTTACCTATAAAATCAGATAAAATTGTTTTTATATTGCAAAGATGTTACAAAGATAAAATGAAATTACATATATGGATGGAAATATCTAATAATTAATCAGTAGATGTTAATTTCCTCACAGCTAAACATGTGACTATAGGCCCTTATCCACAGAAAATTTATAGGTCATTGTATAAAATTTACAATAAATGGATTTAGAAGAACAGAAAAATAAAGCATTTGAAATATAGAAAATATATTTTCCTGACTTAACATAAGCAGTGCTTTTCCTTCCTTATAGCTCAATCCCAAAGGATATGTATACAAAAGTGAATATGTGTGTGTGTGTGTGTGTGTGTGTGTGTGTGTGTGATGTATATGTGTAATGTGTTATTTCCAATTTTCAGACTTGGGAAGAAGAGAGACTATTATAAAGAAAAGTATTCTTCCTTAAGCTAAATTATAAATGAAAGAGCTGTAAATATAAGTTCTAATACTAATCCTCCCCCAAATTTATACATTTCCTTAAGCTACTGAAACCCCTAAAACTAGCAGAGAGGAAGTATCAATGACTTGTTTTAACATTCTGGGCTTAAATATTTTAAAAGATAATGACCCACGGAAATGAGAAGATCTCACAGAGGAAGTTAGAAATATTCTAGCCTGGGTCACAGGGAAGGGACTTGGAAAGGAGGTAGAAACTTTTAGAGCAGAAGAGATTAGAAGGTAAGAAGCAGAACACTTTGGGATAAAATGGTAGTAAGCTATGAAGGTCTCCAGATCTTGCCTCCAGTTTAAGTTTTCACTACACATATGCAGGGTGTAGGGTAGCCAACAACTCAGCTGAGATACTTCATTACTTACTCTGAGCTGAAGAAAACCACCTCACTAAAAATCAGGTCTCCTCTAAAGGCCAATGCAGTGGACCAAACGTCTGGCGTATTTGATTTTAGCTGGGAAAATCATAAGGGATACCCCAACTCCAGAGTTCTCTGAAGAACTGCTTGTCAACACCCTAATTTCAGTTTAAGCACTCCTTCTACCCATTCCTGTTTCCACTACTCCCGCAGAGGTACTGATCTTAAGTTCATTCCAAATAAGCTCAACATTGCATACAGAGCTCCACTTCCAGGGAAGCTAATCTGAGATAATCAACCCTTTTTAAAAGTATCAGAAGAATAGAACGAGTGAGTTTATTTGAGTGTCACAGTCATGAAAGGCCCCCAAAATATGTATAAGAGAAAACAGTTTTGAATTAGATTAGATTTGATAGACTTGATTAGATTCTAGGGCAAGTCAGCAGCAACTAGCACATTTGTATATAAGAAACTATAAAGATGCATATTTCAATTGGAAGCTCAAACATATCCTGAGGCCTGGATAAAAACACATATATTTTCCCTCAGGTCAATGGCACTGAATAAAGAACTTATCCGAGCCTTGAAAGTGAATAGAAATAACATAATTAGGTGAATAAATAGCAAACCAAACAACTAAATGGAAAACAATACAAACACATACAATAAAATAACAACTCTGGCTGGGTCCCAGGCCCTATCATGAAAGGCCAATCCAGGCAAAATTGGTCATAGGAGTGTTTGTTACAGTGTCTTCCAATTATCCATGGTAATTTTCCTAATTTACAAGTTTGCACATTACTTAATAACAATTCAGTTTTCTAGGCTGCAGATGTGACATTTATGTTTTTCCTTCCCTATGTTACATTATCTTACATCACTTAATTCCCTCAGCTGTTCCTTCTCCCTTCCCCTCTATAAAAATAATGATTGCAACTCTTAACCTTAATTACCCTTAGTCAATTTTTGCTGACAAGAGATATATATATATATTCCCCACCCCTTTGGTTATCTAGAACATTCTTAAAATATGGACATGCAATGTCCCTTCAGATTTGGTCCTTACATTAGTTGTACTTCTATTTTTCATTAAATCCTATTAATACTTTAATTCAAATAAAAAAACACATACTGTGACCTGACAATTGGGACCTAAAGCAATGAAAGTGTGATATGGTAAAGACTCACCCCAGGAAAACCATAATTAGCAAATAATGAATAAAATTATGCACAACGACATCAGGTGTGACACTTTATATCCTGTGTCCACTTGTGTGAAATTTGAGCTTCACCAGCCTCAGCACAGATCTTGGATATGTCATAGGTTTCAGCTGGCAATTATTATTTCTCTGTTTTTGTCATATTTGGCAACTGCCTCTCCGACTTTCTGAGGAGTGGTCCATTGACTGATGTCAGTTCATAACATTTGAAACAAAGGGGATATCCACTGAGTAAACATTCTTTCTTCTGAATTTTGAACTCATCAAAACAACACAAGTAAGTAAAACTGATGTTCAAGAGAGTAAAAGGAGGAGGGGGCAGAGAAGCAGATGTGGTCAATGATAAAACTAATTGTGTCACCACATGCCATCAATTTTTAAATGTGAATTTTATATATCACATATTTACTTAAGGCAGAAATATGGAGTACATGGGTAACTAATGTATAACTTAGTTACACTAATCCCTAATGTTAGGATTAGTTACTCTCTGTGCAGCAATGACTAAGAACAAAAGCCCATACCTTGCCATTCATAGGTAGGACAGCAGTTCCTTAAACAAGACATGCACATTTTCAGACAAAGAAAATAACATATGGATATGAAACATGACTTTTTGACTTGCACAAATGCAGCACATGCCTGTATTTATTACGAACTTTTATATGTCAAACATTTCATGTGTATTAACTCATTTTATTCTCCTAATTACCCTTTGAGGAATGTACCATTGTCACCTTGCAGAGATGAGGACTAAGATACTTGAAGCTGTCCTCTGTGACACAGTAACTGTTGAAGCTGATATTTATACTCAGTCTGATCCTACAGTTCTTTCTTCTAAAAAGCAATGTCCCATTAAGTAGAAGACCAGGGAACAATCAGCATATTCACTAGCCCAAGTTCTCATTTGTAATAAAGGAAAAATCAATAAGCATTGCTTTATTATCTAGTCAGCTATTTACCCCAGAGATTGTTAGCAACATTAAAGAAGAAATCTTATCTAGTTGAGCTTTACCTCTAGTACCTGAACAGAGTTTGGAACATAAAAATACTTACACATGTATCTGTGAATGAATGGACTTGATGAAAGAGGAATACTAGTGTAAAATTGTGAAATTTTATCTTTCCTCCTTTCTTGTACTTTCATGTCTAACATTCCCCTTATTTTAACAGAAGTATGTGCTGTGTCAAGAAAAAATTTGATTATAAGCTTGAATATCAAAAGTAGTCAACATTTATCTTATGACTTTCAAATTAGGTCCTTGAAATCCCAAAATGAAAAGAGAACTTTGAATGAAAAGTATTTTTTGAGGCTCAAGCCCTAGCATAATTGATTTTCCCATAACACTGAGAGGCAAAAAAATGTCTTTTTTAAGGTTTAATTGTAGGGAAAATCATCAGAACTAGGATTAGACTGAAAAAGAAGAAAGCAAGACTATAAAGATAAAGGTAAGATATACAGAGAGTAGACTGGGAGTTTCAATACGTATATAATTAGTATCCCAGACTAAAAGAAGGAAAAAAGGAAAGAGGGTAGAAAAGAAGGGTACAGAGAGGAAAAGGAAGGGAGGAAGGGAGGAGGGGAGGAAGACACACAATGTTCAAAGAGTTGATGCCTGAGATTATTTCTGTCTGGTCAAGAAACATCAAAATACCAGTACAATATAAGAACCACACACCCCCAACCCCGGGAATTGAATGTATGACAAATTATAAAACAAATTCTCACTTGAGATACTTAATACAGGAAACTAAAGAACACAAAACACATATGGGAAAAATACTATAAGCAGCCAATGTGAAAATTAACAGTTATTTCTAGAGGGAAACTATTAAATTAACAGCTGATATCTCCACTGTAACACTAGAAAATAAAAAATAAAAAAATTGGAATGATATCTTCAATATGTTTAAAGAAAGCAACTATCAAGTTAGAAATTTAAATTTTTCAAATTTGGGGAGTGAGTGGAACATGTACACATATGGAAGAATAAAAATGTAAACCCCAAATTAAAATAAAATTTAAGAAATAAAAATTAATTCACTAAGATAAACTTCAAAAGTAGGACCAAAGTGTCTATTTTTCTACCAAGAGACACATAGAAAATCTTTTAAGCAAAATGTATACTGTAAATAAGATGTGGGGAGCCAAGAAAATGGTAAGCATGCCTATATGAACTTACCAGAATAGTATAAAATAATCATAACTTGGGATCCTTTATGTTAATTTGGAATTTCAAAACTGTATTTTTAATTCCTTTGTTCTCAACATAAGCATATAAGCTTCCTACTGCTTTTATTACAGATTACCACAAACTGAGTATCTCACAAGACATATTTGTTATAATTGCAGTTATGTTGGGCTAAAGTTAAAATCAGAATATGGATCTGGTTGTGTTCTTACCAGAAACTCCAGGGTAATTCTAGGAAAAGATTTGTATTCTTGCTTTTGTTAGCTAGAAGTCACTCTCTGGAGGTCATCTACCATCTATGACTTCAGCATCATACCAGCAAAACTGGAATAAGCCTTTCTTATCAGGTCAATCCTTCTGATCTCCCTCTTCTGTCACTCTCTTTCACTTCTAAGAGTATTTGTGATTAGGTTAGGCCATGCAGAAAATCCATAATTATCTTTCCATTTCAAGGTCAGTTGATTAGCAATCTTAATTCCATCTGCAACCTGAATTCCTTTTTGCCATATAACACCATATTCATAGTTTCAGGGGTTAAAATGTAAACATTATTAGGGGGCCATTATTCTTGCACACGATAGGCTTCTAATTCTCCTTATCAATTTTCAACATATAGTAAACTGTATCTACTCATGCAGAATTTTTGTACTTTGGGAAACTGAGTACAAACTAAATTTTTTAAATCACAAAAACACTAGAGACAAATTAGTCAATTAATCAAAAAGCAGACAAAACAGGTTTAGAGATTATTAGAAAGTTTCTTGGTCCATTTAGGCTGTTTCCATATCTTAGCTGTTGTAAATATGCTACAATAAACATAGGAGTACAGGTTTTCCTTTTGGATTAGTGTTTTTGTGCTCTTTGGGTAGATTCTTAGGAGTGTAATCACTGGATTCTCATTCTTATTTAAAATTATATTTAGGTCATTAGTAAAAAGCTCCATTTATTTTTTGATGTAAAGAAAGTAATCAAACACACGTAATGTCTGGATGTAAACACTTTCCAATAAATCTAACTGTTTCCAAGGAACAAATGTCTTTGCTTTCCTCTCATTGGCTTATGCCTCAGGTATTTCCCTTCCAAATGTATAACCCCCAATGGAGGTATTTACTACCACAGGGGAAGATGAGTAACTATTTCTCATTAATTAGAGCAAGATAAGATCAAATAATAATAGCCCGTTCATGATAATTTCTGTTCATGTAATTGATATTAAGAGAAAATGAATTTGAGAATGAAATTTCCAATTAGAATTTCTTTAGTCTTATTTACATTTTTCTCTTGTAAAAACGGAAATTCAAGCAAATTCTATCTACTGAAAGAATATCTATACACTAATCAGAACTGAACTACAAAAAATTCATTATCAATATATCAGGTAGGTCAGATTAAATCCATTTGTCAAATTCAAATAACTTTCAGATCACTTATTGTCACATACATACATATTCTGTGTCAAAATATTTTGTATAAGTGACTTTTAATCAACAAAATGTTTTAAACTTCACACTTTCTTATATTATCAATAAATGGAATACTATCTCCTTATTTTGTACAAAATTAATGGTGATGTATCAATTTCAATTATCTCTCCACTAACTATAAAATTAGCACCTTTCTGGGCCTCCCTTGTGGTGCAAGGGGTTAAGTCTCAGCACTATGAAGCTATCAGCAGTTACTGCAGTACTAGTTTGATGCCCGCCAGAGATCTAACCCACATGGTGCAGCAGACCTCTACTGTCTCACTCACCGCTCCCCTCAGTAGTGTATTTCAGTTTATCCACCTGTTTTGCTCCCCACTCTGTTGCTGGTGAATCCTCTCATCCCCCACAACTCTGGCCTACACCCCAGCTCTTGCATGCATAAATAAAGAAAAATAATCTTTAAAAAATAACCTGTCCAAATAAAATATTCCAAATACATGCCTATTTTCCCACTTTATCGTATTTTTCTACTGCATTTCATTTTTTTCCTCTGACCATTAACATTATCTGGAATCAAATATTTAGTTTTTACCTTTGAAATTTTTTAAATTTATGGCTCTCAATTGACCAGTGTACTACTAAGAAATAAGCATTCATTTTTTTTTCAGTTTGAATTCACCCCCATAAACATGCAAATCAAATGAAATCAATTAAAGGGTAAGCTATGGGTTTTCTTGCTTTGGGTTCATAGAAAATTTACAAAAATCAAGCACTAAAATGACATACACATGGGTGTGTAATATTTTTTCACATAAAACATACTTTGTATACGGTATACATTCAACCCAGACAAATGTATATATTTTACAGGATATTGTCTTTTAAAACATTAAAATGTCATCTTGAGATTGAGGGATTACTTATTTGCCAGAGGAAGACTACTAAATTCTTCAGAGTAATATAAACTCACAAGTCTGTTTCCTTTGCTGCCCAATATGGCATTTTCTGTAATCATTACTAGATCTACACAAATGTTGGTCCATAGATTTAGACTCAACTATTATTAGGACAAGGATTCATCCTCTGTCTGGGAAAGTCACTCAATAATTTTATGTTATAGAAAAGCTTCTCTAGTCAATATAAATGTTAGTACTTTCTCTAATTCAAAAATATTTCTAAAAATTGTCTCATGAACACTACATATTCTACTTTGCTAGTTAAATTTTCTTGTCATTCTGAACTCTTTTCTATCACTTTAGATATTTTCTCAACTTTGATGTAGTCCTGAAATAAATCCAACCCGATGATTCTCATCTGTCTCTCCTTAAAATGTCTTTAGATAGCCTGTTAACACTATGTATCAAAACAGTCCAGGAATTAGTATCCTGTGCCACTTTACAACTCTCCTATTTCACACAGATATTCTAACAAGTAGTTAAGGACCAAGTTCAAATTTTACATTGACTTATTGCCCACAGTATGTAACCTAATTCTCCCTAGTAATTACCTACTATATTGTCCAAAGAAATAACAGGTCCTTAACAATATACAATTACAAAGTAACAATTTCAAAGCAATTTTTGTTAAAGATTACTTTTTCAAGGTAAGTATAAATTCAGCAGTGGGAAGATAAATGTACAGGAAGTGTAGAAAGACATAGTATTCCATCTGTGGTCCTGTTCTGGATACTACCTCTGTGTTAGCAAATGATAACTGACGGAATCCTCTTTACTTTGTTTCTTTGGTTATCAGCCAAAGGTTGAATTTGCTAATACTAGATCTCTATCTAAAAAATAAAATAAAATGTTTAGGGTTATTATTTGATTTACAGTTTTAGGGATTTAATTGAAATACATAAACAAGTTTAAGACATAATTCTATTCAAGGAACTTGTAAACATGTTTTCTAAAAAAGTTTGAGAAAGATAAACAGATTGTATAAGCTTGAAAAAAAAAAACAAGAAATCACAGAAAGATAAAAAGATAAACAGACTGTATAAACACATACTAGATTGCATAGTATAAGCAAATGCTATATACATTAGGAGACAAGAGACTAATATTTAATGCAGAAATCATGGCAGATACCCCGGAGTTTTGAGTTATAACTGATCTTAATGAGTAGATGCAGTAACAAAAAATGTAGTAAAGGGAACTGGCAGACTAGATATTGCATTACAAAAAGATGTTCTTTTTATTTTAAATCTCTGAACTAGTATTAGTTCAAATAATTTTTAAAAATAATCTGAAAGCTGTATGTCCTCTGTACTTTGAGGATGAAAGAGATGCTTAGTGGCATTCTTTTCCTTTCCGAAAGAGAACTACAAATAATCAGTTCAGATAACCCATGCCCAAGCAGACCTAAAACTGACAAACATACTTATAGAGGTCATGTTTTGGGAGTTTAGACTACCACCTTCAAATGTTCGTACCACAGTTGATGTTTTGATACCTAGATGAACTATACATTGTGAAATGATCACTACAGTCAAGCAAAATAAGACAGCTAATATTTCCTGCACTCCCTCCCTCCCTTCCATCCTCCATTCTTTTCTCCCTTCCGTTTTCTTCCTTCCTTGAGAACACTTAAGATCTACCCTTTTAGCATTTCAAGCACATAATACTGTACAGTTAACTATATGCCCACCATGCTGTACATTGTATCTCTAGCCTCATTCATCTTGTATAACAAACTTTGTATCCTTTGACCAATATTACACCCCCCAACCCTGACAACCACCATTCTACTCTTTCCATGAGTAGAATCTATTTTAGATTCCAAATATAAGTAAAATCATGAAGTATTTGTCTTTGTGTCTGCCTTATTTCACTTAGCATAATGCCCTTAAGAGACATCCATGTCATCAAAAATGGCAGAATTTCCTTTTTTTTTTTAAGATTTTTATTTATTTTCACATACAAGAACTGGGGTGTAGGGTAGAGGTGTGGGGGTGAGAGTATTCACCAGAGACAGAGGGGAACAGAACCGGCAGATGTACTGAAATATACTGTTGAGGGGAGCAGCGGGTAAGACAGGAGAGTCAGCTCCTGTGAGTCATGTCAGTCAGCTCCCTGGCGGGGAATAGAACTCATGCTGAAGTGGCTGGGGATAGCTTCATAGTGCTGAGACTTTAATCCCTGCACCATCAGGGAGGCCCTCCATTTTCTTTTTTTATAATTGAATAATATTCCATTGTGTGTGTGTGTGTGTGTGTGTGTGTGTGTGTGTGTGTGTGTAGCAGGAGTGTCTATCCCATACTTACATTCCATATTTTCTTTATATTTTCATTCATCAATGGACATTGAGAATGTTACCACATCTTGGTTATTATGAATATTGCTACAATGAACATGAGAATACAGATTTCTCTTTTGAGAGAATGATTTGATTTCCTTCAGATATATACCAATAAGACAACTATATGATTAATAATCCTATTTTTAATTTTTGAAGATTCTTCATACTCTTTTCAATTTTTAATTTTTGAGGATCCTTCATACTCTTTCCATAATGAATTTACCAATGTGATTTCCATCAACAGGGCACAAAAATTCCTTTTCATTGCATCCTCACCAACACCTGCTATATCTTGTCTTTTTGCTAAGACATCCTGATGGATATGAAGTAATACTCTCATTATGATTTTGATTCACTTTTCTATAGTGACTAGTGATGAGGAGGACTTTTCATGTAGTTGTTGGCCATTTCTATGTCTTCTCTGGAAAAATATTTAATTTCTTTGCCCATTTTTAAATGGAATTATATGTTGTGAGTTCTTATATATTTTGGATATTATTATACAAAAACATGGTTTGCAAAGTGCTTTCCATCATTCTCTGTGATAGGCATAAGGTTTTTAGTTTGATGTGACCCCCCCTGTCTATCATTAATCTTGTTACTTGTGCTTTTGGTGTTATATCCAAGAATCATTGCCAAGACCAACATTAAGAGGCTTTTCATCAATGTTTTCTTCTAGCAATTTTACAGTTTCAGGACTTACATTTAGATCTAATCCATTCTGAGTTGATTTTTACATACGGTGGGCAAAAGGTCCAATTTCATTATTTAGCATGCAGATACCTAGTTATCCAGTGCTATTTATTCAGAAGACTTTCTTTTCCACAATTTGTGTTGGCAACCTGGTTAAAGATTAGTTGACCATAAATGTATGTGTTTATTTAAGTGGCTCTAAATGGCTTTAAATGGCTTTAAATTTTTTTTTAATTACTATGAATGAGCTTTAGTTGAAATTGAAGAATACAGTCAGTAATCCCTGAAAATATTTCAGGACTAATAGGCAGAAAGCTTTAAAAAGAATTTTCAGAGAATTACACCTAAAGAAGACCTATAAATTGTGTATGTATCATACATTATTTAAACTAATTTCCTTTAAAAAATGAAACTTTTTCACTTTTCCCTTTTTAAAATTCCTTGTGTGAAAATTCCTTTTTAAATTCATTGTGTGAAATAATGAAATTTAAATGCTAATGCTTTTTATAGAAGTATTCTAGAAAATTTCATACTGTTTCAATTGATAACATAGCACAAAATACTTCAAAAGAGTCTTTATATTTTTCTACCGATTTTAAATTCCTGAAAGGTCTGTGTGTTCATACAGTCAATGATACTTTTGAGTGCCAAAACATTGCTAAAGGTAACTGGAGTAGAAAACAGAAGACTTATTTTTAACTTGTGATTCTAATTTATTACGTGCCTTCAAATCAATGTACTTAATATTTGTTTTTCTCTGTTTTCCCTCTATAATCAATTATCAAGCATAATTTCAAGGCATATCAGAGAAGTACTGAGAAACATTTTTCACAGTTTAAATTCTTCAGATAACTTAAAAGAAATACATAATTCCTGAATAGGATTTCTGAAAATTAGTCAATCATATTTAGTGCATAAATTTGACTATGAAACAGATCAATAAACATAGTTAATGTGAATTATTTTTCCTGAAAAAAATTTTTTTAATCATGTGCTTGATCATTTGGATTTTTTTCCATTTGTAGGACTAGTAATTCTTTGTAGAAAAAGATGGCTCATGAAATTTTATCATCATAAACATATCAAAAATACCAAGTTTTCCTGAGAAATAGATCATAGCTTTTCAAATGTTTTCCTAGAGGAAAAAAATATATGAAAAAATAAAACAACACATGTATTTTAAATAGACTAATGGAAGTGATACTTTGACTATATAGGGGCATTTTAGATTCATAAATTTCTCATTCTTACCTCTCATACATTAAATGATTATGCTAGTGTACACAAAACATGATACATATGTACATACATTTTAACCATTTGAGTAATAGTTCACAGAAGTATATTTGATAAGAACTATCCTTATTTTTAATATGGGCTTCTATTATTTACTGCTGTTAAACATGAAATATACTTGGCAGAATACTGCAAGTAAATACTTCCTTAGTTGTAGAAGTCTAAATTCTAGAGTGTTATGCAAAAATGAAGAAATGTGTAGATTTACTTCATCATACACTATATAAAATATGTATATCTTTATAGATGAGAGAGTGATGGTATTCAACACAGCTTCCTGTGTCTTTTAAACTGCAACATAAGGGAAATAAATATTGCACACAATTCTTTCGGGAAAAAAGATAAGGGGACTTGATTCCATAATACAGCACTTTCCTTGAAGCCAAATTTAAAAGACCTAAGGTAGACAAAAAGGGAAAGCTGTGTAGAGAATATAAATGAGGCAAAACCTGGCTTTATAAAATGATATTTGGAAGAAAAGGTGCTGTGCCTTGTCCACAGACTGAAGCTAAGGAGCATCTATGCACATTTCTACCTTTCTTATTTTTCAAGAAAAAGAGTTACATGCCAGAAAGCTGACAATAGAAGAAATGTTTGGAAATTCAGTGCTTTTATCTTGAAAATAACATCTAAAAGAAATGGAAAGGCTGCACTTCTTTTTTATCTGAACAAAAGCAAATTCATAAGATTATTACTTTTTATCCTCTTGGTGATATTGCCATAGGCTTTAATTAAAGTCTCTCCACCCCCCAAACATCCGTGCGCGTGTGCGCGCACGCGCGCGCACACACACACACACACACACACACACACACACACACACTTTAAATGTGTGACTAAGAAAGAATGAAAGTCTGAGAGCCCAATGGACAGGTCATGGTTTTAAGCTACTCTGATGCTTATTTATAAAGTAGTATAAATGAAAATCTGAAGGGAGGTCTAATCCATATAAAACCCATAATGCTCACTGGAGGAGGGAACCTAGGCAGCAGTGACTAACTTCAGTATCACTACACTCTGGAGAATTAGATCACATTTAATATCATCTGTCTTTTTCATCGCAGTCTAATAACTTTAGGTCAGTTCTAATATAAAATGTAAAGACATACTATTTGACTAGAACACAAATAGCTCATTAAAAACAGGACATATTCTCTCCCTCAAGGAGAGAAAGTACATCCACTACTCTTCTGCAATGTCTCAATATTTTGTCTACATCTGAGGTCTTTGAAAACATTTAGTATTGAAGGGGTCAATCTGCTTCTAAGAGTATTTCTCTACACTTAGACATCGTTTTGTAAGTCAGAAGTCCTTGAATGAAGAGAAGATTCTGCTATCTTTTTATTTTCTTTCAATTCAGGTCATAATTCTACCATGAAAATGCCTTTACCAGAGTACTCTATGATTGAGACTTTTGGGGAAAGGAAACATTGAGACAAACACTTGAGATTAAGAACAGGTGATATGGGTATGTATGTATGTATGTATTTGTGTGTGTATCTGTGTGGGAGATAGAAAAAGAGGAGCTGATGAAGACACACTTTTATGCAATTATCAAATAAATTTAATATGTCACATTTATTAGAATCAGTTTCTCACTGCATGACATATGCATCCCTGTCTGAATTTAGGTGTTTCTTGTCACCATAGTGTAAGTTATATAATTATCACACTTTGATAATAATGATAGTTAATAATGATCTATTACTTACTCTTAGGTGGTGTTTAAATATTTCACACATTATTTCATTTAAGACCTATAGTAGCTCATAAGCTGCATACTATCAGTAGTATTCCAATTTCAGAGGAAAGGACGTTGAAGTATTGAAAAATTCAATGACTTACTTCAGATTGCAAGGCTAGTAAGCAGATGAAGTCAATACTTGAATCCAGTCACAGTTTTAATGACTGTATTATCCTCAGTACTTCAGTATATCACATCTGTATCTTCAATGTTCTCTGACAAGCATTTGTCCCTAATTTTTTTTCTTTCCTTCCCTCCCTCCTTTTCTCCTTCCTTCTTTTATTTCTTCTTTCTATCCATAAATGCATACATATTTATATGTGTGTGTTAATACATTAATAACTAGTAAAGAATATTACTTAGGAAGATGAAAATACTTCGTATAACTATATGGAGTTTGCAGGTCTGTGTAATACCTGAAAATGAGAACTGTTTCTCTTAAGGCAAAAAGAGGAGTCTTTAATGGCCCTCAGTTGTTTGATATTAAGAAAGAAGGGAAGATGACAGAGTTAAAAGGGAGTTGGAATAGTTGAGCCAGTGAGTGTGGACTACTCAAGAACCACACTATGAATGCCACCTCACCCCTGACATGTTCAGCTAGGTTACACAAAAACATCAAAGCAAACTGCAAGTTGATGAAGCAGCCAGAGTTCTGTCCCATGGGGGCAGCAAATAAGAGGACAAGAGCAATGAGTCAGGGAAAAGTATTAAACACTAAGCTTTTAAAGGCATGGACATTTGTGGAGGGCTTTGTTTTTCAAACATCAATAGAGCAGGGTTTGGACAATGTTTAAATACATCTTCAAGGACGGGGAGCCAGCCTTACATCTTACATGTTATACTCTATGCCTCCCTGACTGCCTGCCTTTTGTTCTGTCATTCTCCTCCCTCCAACCCTACTTTTATTTCTTCTTCCAACATCTGTCTCTCCATCTCTCTTTCTCTCCAATGTCTAGTTTAACAAAATATTTCAACTTCTTTCAAAAATAACCACAATTTTAAATTGGCATTTGAAAACAAAGTTAAGGGAACTCCAGAAGACACACCAAAAAAAAAAAAAAAACCAGAAAGGTAAAATATATCAACAAATAAATATGAAGTTTACAGAAAATAATTTGACATCGGTATATTTCATATTGTGCTATAAATTTTAATAAGAATATCCTCTTGGCAAAAGTGATAAAGAGAAATAAGTGATTACAAGATTCATACTGAACATAAGAAAGGACATGTCACTTCTTGGAACAGATATATTTTTCTTCTGTTACTTGCTGATGGCTCATTTGATTTTGGTATATTATAAAATTTTCATGTTTGCCCTTATGAGATAGTATAAACATAATGCTTCCCCAGTTTTAAGATGTTTTGCCATGTCTGCCAAGGTGACTAGGTTCTTCTAGTTTTGAAGAAAAGAAAATCTTCATGCCTATGTGTCTTGGACCATTGCTGATAACAGGGCCAAGAAAGGCAGATATTCTTTTTTTTTTATATATAATATATATTTTTATTGTTATTTATGTCTTTTACATTTTGCATTCCCCTTGGGTAGCCCACCACCAATTCACCCGTGATCCATCTCCATGGTCCCTTGTGTTCTTTTCTATTCCATTTTGTGCCCT